>OY970828.1:30921547-30934047 GCA_963853835.1 Calendula officinalis
ACTAATGAAGAAAACAACAAATTTCCGTCACAAAAGCGAGGGCTGTACGAAAACAGGTTTTCTAGAGGCATACGGACTCCGTTTTGGGCGATTCAAAAGCCTAAAATGCTTGCAAAGTCGTGGGCTACAACTTTCCAGAAGGCCGGGAAGACCAACGAAGACTCCTTCAGTGACTTTTCGGGCTTCAAAGTCTGCTGGAATTTTCTGGCAGATTACACTTTTTCACAATTTTGGGTTCTACTTGCTCAAGAATGTCTTGGAGCAAGTGGGAGCCCATTGGGTTTATGTAGGCCCGTTTGGGTTCATGTTGGCCCGTCCCCTAGTTTGACCCTTCGGTCCGTCGTGATGACTCACGTGACCGAACCTAGGATTTCATCGGTTGAGGTTTGCACAAAATTTGTTGCATGTTTTATTTATGTTTGTGGTTGTTTTCTTTTCCTATTAGATACAAGTAAATAAAACAATTAAAAATGGTTTTTTGACACAAACATTAAAACATCCGAACATTTAATCATCGATAATTACTAGTTAATCATTGATGATTAAACCTTTAATCTAAAATTGTTTTGAGATTAAACTAAGTTTAAATATGATTTAAAACTTAAGATAATAGTTAATCATTGATGATTAAACCTTTAATCTAAAATTGTTTTGAGATTAAACTAAGTTTAAATACGATTTGAAACTTAAACCTTAATAATCGTTAAATGTTTTTATCGTTTATTAAACGACTTATGAAGTGATATGAATGAAGTACATGATTCATTCATATCTTAATAAAATTTTATTAATTAAAATTTAACATACCTAAAATTTAAGTCACGCCGTCCAATCGGTTGTAAATCACTTGCTTCTATTTTTGAATTCACGTGAGACGTGGTTTGAATCTAGATCCGAGGTCATTATTCTCTACGCGTGAGACCTAGAGCTGTTTTGACATAATTTCACATTGGATGACTTAATCGAGTTAACGGTGAGACCTTGACTCGAGGCGACGATGCGACAAACATGCCACTTGACCCTAGATGCTTGTTCACTAGGTGCCATGAAGTCCCATACCTCTAAGAGTTGCACTTGTAATGCAATTGTTGATCGTCACCTACCTATTGGATCTATCACCTCTAGCAGATCAACTGATGCGGTGATAGAAGCTCAATGGGATCTTAGCTTTTAATTAAAATTAATTGGGTAGTTAATTGATTAAAAGAAATTATTATTGAAAATACTAATTTTTTGAACTTTGGTTGTTATACAGATAACAACAACATCAAAACCTAAGTATCTCCACTCAAAAATCAGTTCTTGAAAACTGAAACTGACTAATATCAACTTTATCTTCTGATATCGAATTCTAAGGATTGTCCTTAGAGATGAGAAAGTTGATACACCTATAAGAGGCCTTACCTGAGGCACCTCCTGTCAGTGATTCTGCTGCTGTTCGTCAAGCCTTTACCGAAACGTTTAACGAACACCAAGAAGTTGCTACTCATATGCTTGTGAGCATGAACCCCGAGATTCGAAAGTACTTCGAGGAACTCACAGCATATGACATGATAAGCGAGTTGAAAATGATATTTCAACAAAAGGCAGAACTTGAACTGTTCAAAACAGTTAAAGCATTCCACGCTTGCTATCAGGAGGACGGCCAATCAGTTAGCACTTACATCTTGAATATGCAATGCTATCTTGATCCAATGGAACGTCTTGGTTACCCCTTACCACAAGTTCTTGGAATGAGCTTGATTCTTACCTCACTATCCAAGGACTATGACCAGTTTGAAAAGTGTTTTAAAAGTACATAGCATGGGGAAGACAATCGTTGAACATCCTATGGTAAAACTGGTTTAGCAAGGGTTACCCAATACTTTTCTTGCAATCAGGGAAGGTATACCGCAAGCACAAGGCAAGAGTCTAGGTAAGGGTAAGCTAGTTTACTTTTCCAAACCTACGATTCCCCCATCTGCTAAAAAGGAGCACCCTGCAAAGGATATTTCTTGCCATCATTGCGATGAAACTGGCCATTGAAGGAGGAATTGTCCTGCCTACGTGGCAGAGTTGATGAAGGACAAATGTGTTCTAGTTAGCACATTAGGTATCTTCATTATAGAACTCTATACTTTTCGTGATAAATCTTGAGTGTATGACACTAGTTGTGGAACTCACATTTACAGAAATGTGCAAGATTGAATGTGAAGTAGAAAGCTAAATGAATGGAAGCTGTGATCTTATCCTTCCTAATGCGTTAATTATTGTTTTGAACAATTGTCAATTATGCACTGTTTAGCTTTATCGTTTGTTGAATAATGGATTATGATATTTTGTTTTATGAACTATAACATTTTTTTATAACTATTCATTGTAATAGTATGTTTGAAATTAATATGCATGATCCTAATTCAAACGATAGTTCTATATACAAATGTAGCACTCAAGAATCCAAATTGGTTTGGATTCTACCTACCTAGATCATCGTCATCTTTTCCACATAAACAAGAAACGCATTTTGATACTAAAACTCGACGGGCTTCTTTACAAATGATTATGAATCATTTAAATTGCCTCTCTTGTATATTATGGAAAGATAACAAGAAAGCTTTTCTCCCAAGTTGGCGAAAGAGCTACAAATCTACTTGGACTCATACATACTGATGTATGTGGCCCTTTTAGAACTAAGACTAGGGAAGGTGCCACCTACTTTCACTGATGATATCATTCGATGTGGTTATGTTTACTTGATTAAACATCAACATGGAAGCTTTAATGATATCAGTCGCTATGGTTATGTTTACTTGATTAGACATAAACATGAAATCTTTGAAACGTTCAAAGCTTTCTAAAGTAAAAGTAGAAAATCAACTTAGCAAGACAACAAAGGCTTTCAGTCCTGATTAAGGATGAAAGTACATGAGTCAAGAGTTTCTGGATCATCCCTCACATCGTGAGATTGTCTCACAATTCACTCTTTCATACACTCCACAAGATAATGGTGCGTCTGGAAGGAAATATCGGACCCTGTATGACATGGTGCGATCTATGATGAGTCCTACTACTCTTACACTATCCTTTTGAGGGGCATGCACTGAAGTCTGCTGCTCGAATACTTGATATGGTTCCGACCAAAAGGTTAAAAAGACACCATATGAGATATGGCGTGGGAAAGTCCCTAATTTGTCTTACTTGAGGATCTGGGGTTGTGAGGATCTCGTGGAACGAGACATGCCGAACAAACTTGAGCCCATATCTATCAAGTATATCTTCGATTACTATTTTACTTCCCAACTGAGAACAAATGGTTGTTACTCGGTATGCTGAGTTTCTTGAGAACAGTCTCATTTCACAAAACAAGTGGGAGCACTATAGACTTTGACAAGATTCAAAGTGAAGATACACAACCTTCTGGTAACACTAGCAAATATCATTCTGAGGCTGGACATATAGATGTTGGACCACAGGATGATGTTGTTCCCATTCATAGATCCGCAAGGACACTTCATGCACCTGAACGATATAGATTTATGTCGATGCTGAGGAGCAAGTTTCGAGGATCATTATGAACCCCCTAACTATCAAGTTGCATTATCGAATTTTGAATTCGAAAAATGACTTGAAGCTATGAATGCGAAAATAAAATCCATGAGAGACAATCAAGTTTTGAACTTAGTTGATCTTTCTCAAAACAGTAAGACTGTTGACATGGATGAAAATATACACACCTATAAATCTCTCATAGTAGCAAAAGGTTACACTCAATCCTACTGGATTGACAATGATGAAACCTTCTCGCCTGTTACTAAAGACATTAGGATTCTTATAGCCGAAGTAGTGTACTATGACTATGAAATTTGGTTGATGATGAAATCAAAACGTTTGTTTCACCTAAAACCCAAACTGAGTATGTGTATATATGAAAGCTAGTGGGAGCGTTGTCGTTTCTCAAGTCATACATGTTGATGACATGTCACTCATGTGAAACAATATACCATGCTACAAGATGAAAATCCTGGCTTGGAAAATGTTTCGACATGATGGATTGTAGGGACACGACATACATACTTGAAGTAAAGATCTATAATGATAGATCAAAGCGGTTAATTGGTTTAAGTTAAAGTGCTTACATTGACAAAATTCTAAATGGTTTAGAGTGGTACTCCCAAACGAGGAAGTCCTCGTATGCCACACAATGTAATATTGAGTGAGACTCAAGGACCTTCCACACCTGATGTGGCGAAGCGGATGAATGTAATCCCCTATGAATCGGCTATTACATTCATCATGTACGCTGTAAGAAGTACTAGGCCAAATGTAACGTCCTTAGGGGACCTTACTAGAAAATACCAACAGAATTCATGAGAGAGTCACTGGATTGCTGTTAAGAACACATTGAAGTATTTTAAAGTACTGGATATATGTTTCTTGGTCATGGTGGAGATACTGAACTGAAACTAAGTATACTTGCTATACTTATGTTGGTTTTGAAATAGGGCGTGATGACGCAAGATCCTATTTACGAAGGTTCACTACATTCGAATGATTTATCGAGATATGTGAAATTCGTACACTTAAAGTTCAAACAGATAACTAACTAGCTGACGCTTTATCGAACTCAATGTCTTGTACCAAACATCTTGAATATGAATGGAACATTGGACTTCGACAAGCTAGTAGTTTCATGTAAATCTGTTTTAGTATTTGGATAATGGAACTGTGAGCAGTTTATATTGGAATAAATTGATATATTTGATATGATCGTTTTTATATGAATATCTACTGTGTTCTATATTTGCATGTTTATATCCATGAATATTTACAGCGTTTTATATTCTAAACTGTCCATTGTCATATTAATAATATGGGAATATTATTAAGACAAATCTGAGGGCATTGATGACATTATCTTAGTATGGCTAAGGATGATAAAATCAAACTCACATGTTGTTCATATTGATGCACAATTGGACTGACCCAACCTATGAGAAATCACTTCCTGGATTTATGTCACAAGTGAATCTCACAAAGGCTTTGTCACTTATCCTCTGACTTGAGATGCAAGTTGGTTTGTGTATGTAGAGGGGCAAACTTTGATATGGTTAAACGCTGACCTGAATAAGGCTGCTATAACAACCACTATCAGGTTTGTCATTAAGCATATGACAGACACGTGTAGTCAATAAAGAATTTGTTCCTCCATGTATGTGGATTAGATACTACTGGGCCCCTCGATGATTTGAATAGATGTATGTGTGGCCACACCCAAAAGGTAATCAAGATGAATCTTGATTGGTTTTGGTAATCTACTTCAATGTATAGATCGAGAAACAGAATCGTTGAAATTTTAGATTGACATTAATCCTTGTCTAAAATTCAACATAGTATCAGTAACAAAAGGATAACTGCTCGAAAAACTTTGAACAAAGATTTTATGAAACTCCTCATGTACTTCTAGGGGCATTGGCGGGTTGCTAGACTCTAACCTTTGCTTGTATAACTACTTGATGTTATCACGTGCGCAAGTGGGAGCTGTTGGAATATGCTTCACGCGTATAACATATAGTTATATGGCTAGTTGTTTGTGAGCCTAAAGGGTCACACACTTATACACCAAACACCATTAAATATATGTAATATAATTAGTGTAATTATATTATTTATATAAATTATCCAATTAAAGTTTTGTGTTAAATTGTTAAGTATGAAACTTAGTTGGTGTGTCAAAAAGAAGAACAAAGAAGCAAGGGACCTAAGTGTAAAGTACAATTAGGAAACAAGAGAGAATTAGGCAAGGTAATTAAAACCCCTAATCCCCTCTTGATTTACTCTCTTCGGCCGCATAACATAGGTTGAAGGTGGTTGTGGTTTTGTGGCTTCTGCTTGTACGCACGAAGTGAAAAGAGTAAAAAAGATTCCCTTGTTTTGGTTCTTAATAACAAATAATCTTTTGATTGTTTGTCCAAGGGACTAGCATCCAAATTGGTGTTCTAGACAAGGTGTTGTGTGGACTAGCTTTGGAGGGATTCCCCATTGATATCCTTAGTTTCAATCCGTCCATATTCACCCATCCGAATCATCAAGATCAAAGGCTTCAAGGGTATGAAATGTTCATCCAATCTCTTTGATTTATTTATTAGTTTAATTGTATGATTAATATCAAGATCCGTTTATGGTGATTTAATCTTTTCCGCTGCGTTTGTTAAATGTTTTAACCAAAAATCACCATTACGGCATTCCTCCAATCCCAAGTAGCTCCTTTGTCACTCTACAATCCTCCTAACTTCAGTTATCCAATATTCGCCTTCATAAATCAACATCAGTCCCCTTCCAACAATTCAAAAAATCCATATGCCAGTCACAAAACCCATATTAGGTGGATCATGATGCAGAAACTGAGGCCCGAAATGCATATTGCTATGGCTTCTCACCCCCCGTCTTCCTCTTTCGAAATACGCTACTCCATGAGCCCCGTAAGGTAAAGAGTAAATGGTCATTCCTAGATTATCGATGGGTCTGCTTCTTCCCGTCATCTCAGCTCTCGCCATTTCAACCCATATCTAATGTAGCCCACAGCTCGCCCCAAAACCTACCAGCTTTCCAGGCCATTCAATCCCCGTCATTCCATTTTAGCTCACCTCCAACCGGAAAGCTTTCGCGATGATGTTTTCCGAGAATACATCCTTCAAAAAGGGGATTTGGTTGGATGGAGTCTCGCAGAAGAATCTCATTTTTATAAAGGGGCGCTACAACTAGCAGCCACTTTCTTATTAGTAAGATAGGTTGCTTGAGCCAATCCTTAAATCGTGGGAGGAAAAGGCATAAAAGTGAGCCCACCGCAGGCAAATCCACTTCTCGTTATCTTGTTCCTGGTCAAGCTCCCGTACCCGCTCCTTATCCCATCCTCCCCAATTAAAGTAACGTAAGGAGGGGCCACTATCAATTGAATAAGCGTCTCAAAGAGAATGAGGTCTAGCGCCCCATCGAGAAAGAGCAATAGAACAAGGTGGGAATAAGATCTAAGGTAGGACAACCAAGGGCAATTCAATGGCTTTATGGGAGAATCCTTAGACTTTATGCGTAGGCAGGCCCAGCGGTATCAATCAATGTAGTCGGCGGAACAAAGGAAAGAGGAATGGGAGACGTTTTGAAGATCTAAGTACCGAGAGGGAAATGGAGCTCGAATCCATAGCATTCTCCACGCACCCACCATTCGTTAGTAGCGACCTTACCACGCTTACCACCAGCCATTTCACTCGAATCTGTAGTAAGCAGTATCCTTCGCAACTAGAGGAGAAATCCTCTTCTTTTCTTTATCTTTCTTGGAATCAAAAACCTTAAGAACCATAGGTGCCACCAACCGAGGCAGAGATTGGAGATACAACGATTGGAGTGCAGTGACCGTACCCGAGATAGATCTGAACCGACGGTTGCGGAGAATAGGTGCAACGGGGAATCATGGGAATAACGAGAGGGTACGTAGGGAACATGGCTGACCAAGCTCCTTTTTCTAACGATTGAAAAAAGAAAGAGGCCGGTGTTCTTCCCAACTGCTCCAATAAACGTGCCTACACCCCATCCCGTCTGGAGAATGATATGATTGACCGAGAGTACTTATGAAACCCGGCACTGAACTAAGGGTTTGATTTGCGGCCTTCTGAACTGTTCGCATCGCTCTCTTCGGTTCAAGCGAAGGCTATAATTACAGTTCAGATCGACTTCCTAGCGTACGGAATACGGAATGGATTCCAAAGCCCCTCTATTTTAGCTTAGACTAACGGCACCGATTCCTAGTGCTATAACAGAAACTGCCCTTAACGCGCAAATAAAAGCCCTCACAACACTCGATACCTGCTCCCGCTTATTGATTAGGGTGAGTCACTCAAGTCCCTTGTCACTCGTCCCTCTTTTACGTTTACGAAAATACCGGGCTTTATGCTTTTTTCGGAAACTAAACTAAAGTAGCTCGTCAACCTAAAAACAGAGGACTTCCCTCACTACGAAAGGTGTCCCGTGGATGGCGTACTGATATATCTCCTATTCGTTCTGGATCCAGCTGAAAAATCCCTTTGCTTTATATTAGCGCTAACGCGCCCCTACAATTGAAAAGGCATTCTAGCACTCCTTTTTATAAGAAATTGCATGGCTTCGGTTGGTCACTTGCGGGAAATGAAGTCTTTGATGCGCGAGAAAGGGGGCTTCGCAAGGCTTGCTTGAAAGTCCCAACTGAAAGGACGGTTAATAATTAGTAGTTGCCCCGGCCGGCTCTCCCTGCCTGCGCTTTGGTTCTCATGCCTCGTTTTGTTGACGTCGTGCGTAGGATAAATGATTTGCACCGGATAAGCATTTGTTACAGTAGCGAAATAAGGGCTTTTGTAAAAGTTTTCATTTTCTTAGCTAAAGGTAGATCAAAAAATGCCTTTGTCCTATGGCTGCACTAAACTTTGAACTGGACTAAACGAAGACAAAGTGAAGTCGAAGAACAAAGTTTAGTCTAAACAATTTAAGAATTCTTGTTTTTACTTTCTAAACAATGGTTAGGCGGAAAGGGTACCCTTAGATCATAAGCCAGTGAAAAAGAAAACCTAGCTAGCCTATAAGCTTCCCTCTCCGATCATTGCTTGACTCGCCATAACCCTTACACCACACCGCCCCTCGTCTTCAAGCTACGGCTACCTGCATGAAAGCCAACCGTCTTTGCTTGTATCCTGAGAAACCGTCCATAAATGACAGCGTTTTGTACCCCGACATCTAAATTTTGGAGTGGGAAATCGTCCTTGGGACAGGCTTTATTTAGTTTAGCTTTCTAAAAAAAAAGTCCTTCCCATCCTTTTTCGGTACGGGGACGGTTAGAGATCCAATCAGAATAATCCAAGGTCCTAATTCAACGGGCCGCTTTTTCATTTTTTTTTTCATGAGTTTGTTGACGTAAGTTACTAGGGAGAGGGTAAATCGTTTCCTTCTTTCGCTATTAGTTGATCTAAAGGCTTTTATGGTTATAGATTGCACTAGACTAGAAAGGACAACAAACACGCAACTCAACACAACATTACAAAGTTAACTAACAACATATTAAGTTAACAAAAGACATAGAACAACATTAAAGATAACAATGAAAAGTGATGTGAACAGAAACTTCTGCCAAACACAACAAAGACACTTAGCATAGGAGTCTATCTCCAGTAAGCATAGGAGTAGATCTCCACCAAACAAAGAAAGATAAAGCCATGCATTAAAACACACTACTTTGCGTTTACAGACACTTATTTCAATCTTCTAGAAAGAGTCGGCGGACTCTTCTATTCTAGTCTCCCCCGGCACCGAGGGTGGCGGCCCGAACAATTAAGTCTTTTTCTTCCTCGAGGAGGGCCCTCTTTTGGTTTTCGAGACTTCGAATTCGGTCCCGTAAAAATTGCATCCTTCTGCCTACGTCCTCAGGATCGAGAGCAGGCGGATGCTCCCAGAACAGACCAAGCATTTGCTCACATTGGAGCTTCTGCTGTTCCACTTGACGGATTTCAGAATTGTTGCGAGTCTTCCGGCAATGATATCCATTAAGTCTTACTGAAAGTCTTTCTTTCTGACTTCTACCTCTCTCTTTGAAAATATAAACTGAAAGAAGCTTCTATTTATAGGCCTTGGAGGCGCTTAACTCTTAGTAATAATTGTTGTCTTAGTTTCATAACATGTTTCAACCCCGGCTTTTCATGAATATGTAAGCAGATCCACTCGATTTTAGTGTGCTGAATAATTATCTTCGTACGGATTGGAGTACGAAAGGCCCTGCCCAAAAAGGGAATCAAATAGTCCTTTGTTTTTTTCGGGTATCGCCACGCGGCTTAATTCCGATCACTCCCTCAGGAATAGGAGGCCATAATAGAACGCACATCAGAGAGTACTGCCCTTTCTCGTCTAATAAGTCAGGTTTCCAAAGCCCCTTTCTTAAGAGATAGAGCACTCCTTACTCGACAGCTCAAAGCTGACCAGTACAAAACCATGTGATCTGTCCTCGTTTACGTACCCTACTGCCACTATTTAGCCCTGCCTACTCCTCTTTCACTGGCTTCTACTTGTCTTTTTTTTTATTGGCGGATTTGTACCCAGGTACATCATGACCTCCCCTCGGCCAATCCTCACTCGACAGCTCCGTCCTTTCTTAGGTGAGCTACGTGAGACCGAAGCTAGCTCTCTTGATTAGATTTCCCCGGAAAGACGGAAAAGCCCCTTTCCAGCTCACTCTGTTAGTCCACTAAGACCGGTATAGAATAAGTCAGTACAGCACTAGCAATAGCTTTTTCAGTACAATGAGTCCCCTTCTCCACGACCACTCTTATTTGTTTTCATTTGGGCTTTCCTTGGAAATTTCCGTGTCCCCCATCAACTTTTCCCAAGTCATTCCATTTTGGACTCGGACGTGGGCTTTTCAAACCATCAAGTGGGCTTTGCAATTCAGTATCTTCAAAACCATAATTCTCCCATGAGTCCCCCAATTTCTCCTCTTCCTGCTTGTCAATGGGCTTAGTTGGATCAAAGCATTCAAGAGATAGCAAGAATGCCAAGTCCAATTCCTCAATATTAAATCCATCTTCCTCTACCGATGGGCCTCGAGCTCAGTTCAATCCTGTATCTTTCTCTAAAGGGTGTCTTTTTTTTCATGTGCATTTTATGCCACTATCAAAGATTATTCACCAGTGACAAATCGGATTCGTTCAAAGAGAATCCTTCAACGACAAGACACTCACTGAACACTTGCAATATCCGGATTTTTTTCCATCCATGGCTAAGGATGTAATTTGAACTCTTTCTTGTTTAGGTTTCGCTAGCCTACCCCATGTGGTAAGGTAAGAGCCTTTTTAAAATTCATTGCTAAGCCAGATATGGCGAGTCTACTTATTTTCACAGAATGCCAATTCATTCTGCTTTCCATTCTCTTGGCTACTAAACAAATTCCATTCGAACTACTAACTATGACTATTATTATAAAAAAATGTTTTTTCTGCCATACCAGACTTCACTTGAGCCGTTCTAAAAGAAAAAAAAAAGGCAAAAAGTTTCTGCAGCTCTAGCTGTATTTCAATCTTGATATTAGATATTGAGCCAAGGAATAAATAACTCCCAGTAGCCCTAATATTATATTAAAGTTTTACTTTAATCACATTGGTAATTATGCAGGTCAGCGGATTCAGAGGAAGAGTCAGCAGAGGTGCTGTGTCTTTCTGCTTCGTGTAGCTCCACACAAACTGGTTAAAAAGAATATGGCTTGGAAATGTTGGAAATGTAAGAATAAGAAGAGCTCCATTTTTTACTGCAAAAAACCAGTCTGGTCCACAAATCCCCAAGCACCAACCATAATTTCCATGCCACACTTCTTCCCAGATGCTATGTAAAGCAGTTAAGACTAAATAGGAAGAAATAACAACATTAAAAAATATCTTTGCTAATCACCAAATCCAGCAACAAAATAAGAATCATGGTTAAGTAGCAGTAAGATTGATGCCAATAAGAATAAGCCACCAGTGAGATTCACGTTCAAGATCAAGCATATAGAAAAGCACATAACAGTAGCAACATTACCAACAGCAGGCATCCAGGCTCCCTCAGCAGCCATCCTCTTAATTGTAAAGGCACTGTAGAAGCTCTACGCTACTGCAGAAATCTCATTTTGACGGGGAAATTCGCTGAACTGCTTTGACCAGACTGGGTCTGTTTAATACCAGCCCTTTCAAGACCCTTTTCCCGTCCCGCGTTAACGAAGCCAACTCAAACTTGATTTCCAATCCGATAAGCATAAAGATAGCAGCATTCAAACCAAGGAGAGATGTCCTTGCACCCTAAACAGCCAATATAGTAGTTAGCTTCTGTTCTTCCTCTGTGATATCTCCACCATCTATAAGGCTTTTGATTCTAACCTGGCTCTCTAGTAAGAAAGTAGGTAAATAAGACAGAGTCTAACAAGAAGAGCAAACACCCACGGCAAAGCCTTTGTGGTAGAGGCAAAGGGGAAGTGTGTGAACAAGACAAATACAGAAGTGCAGATCATTAACAATGAGAGTCCGCAAGATCACAGCCTGAGGGAAGTACTCAAAAGAGATGTAGACACCCACCGCAATACCAACAGCAATGGAATAAAACGTTCTCAACTCAACAATGTACTTGATAGGAATGAATGAAGTAACTGCAGCGAGCGTGAGCAAGATAGCCACGATAAGGAGCCAAGAAGGCCATGTAGGCTTTGATGTCATAAAGCCATAGATCGAAATGTCATCTCCAGTCTGATGAGCAACTTTGATGAGATCAGAGTGGTATGTCCATGATACTGGAATAGGTGGCTGCAGCAAGATAAACAGCAACCCAGATGCCACTACCAGTACTAAGCACCTCTTGGCAAACTGCACACAGCAGAATAAGATATAATCAGATCATACCTATCTTGATTTAAAATAATTTTTTTAGATAAGAAAAAAAAATAAGCGATTGAATCTTTTTTTTTTTAATAGCGCCATCAAGAGACATGG
>OY970828.1:30944047-31081547 GCA_963853835.1 Calendula officinalis
AATTTAAATGGTGGAACAGTAGAAGTGTCATACTGCACTACATCGGGTTCAGTATCATAGATTTCTTTTTCAGGAAATTCAATGCCGAGCTCTTGTAGTTCAGTATAGCACTTTGAACAGATTGAGGGACCAACAGGTTGGTCAAAAATAATTTTATCCTCATCATCTTACTCAGTTTGACATCCACCTTCACAATATGTTTTAGATTTAACGAACTGAATTGGATTCATGTCTGAAAATTCTCCAAATAAATCAGCAAAATTGTTTCTACTTCAGTGAAAGCCATAAAGGCTTTGTTTTCAACTTCTTTCTCATCATCACTGAGCTCTTCATCCATCCAAGCTTCAGAGTACAATGCATGATGAGGTGCTCCATTCCCTGCTGCACCCTTGCCCTTGCTCCAATTCGTCAACTTGACATACTTATCCCTGTACCGTTTAGCTCGGTATCCAAGCTTATCATTCTGATCAGTTTCAGATGACTTAGTATGGCTTTTGGAAGCAATGTGTCAAGGCTTTCCACACCTATAACATGGACCTGATCTTGGGTCAGTATTGGAAGAGCTAACACCCAGCCTCTTCTTCTTTAACTGATCCAGCTTCATAGACATAAAAGCCATTTGAGACTCTAGCACCTCTGCCTCAGCATTATCAAGATCAACCTCTGACTCTTCAGGCTCAGTGACAATGTATGAATGTTTCACAACTAAGGTCATGCCAGTGGAAGTCTTGTCAGTTTTCTTCCCGTTATTAGTCTAGCAGCATTGTTCTCCCCATGATTCAACATCAAACCATACAATGTTTGAAGAGTGTATGTTTCAATGTTGTTAGCAGCATTGACAGAGTTTGTCATGTCAAGGAATTGTTGAGGAAGACTGTTCAAATTTTTTTGACAAAGTTCTCCTTCTTCCTTCACAATCCCAACACTAATAAGATCATGGATAACAGTATTGAACGTGTTATAGAGAGAGGTGATATCTTCATTAGGATTTGAGAAGAAGTTTTCGTATTTCGTTCTCATGTTGCTCTTTCTTTGCAACTTCACCTTTTATGTGCCTTCATAAGTGATGGTTAAGCTATCCCACATAGCTTTTGCAGTTGGTAGTTGCATGATTGCAGTCAGTATTTCTTTGGTAACTGCATTACCAGTCACACCTTTGGCTCTTGAGTCAAGACAGAACAACTGTCAGTCAGTATCGATCCATGTGTGCTTCAGTTTTGGTATGGTTCTTGTACCTGCAGGAGCATCATCAGTGGCTCCAATGGGTTCCACAGTTTGTGGAATGATGGGACCATCAGTCAGTACTGTGAGCATTTCACAATGGATAGATTCAAGATACCATTGGGCTTTCAACTTCCACTGATGACAGTCTTTGCCATCAAAGATAGGCACTCCCTTTCCGGACATAACTGGTGCTATAATGGATGACATTTTTTATTTTGTGGGTTGGGAAGGATAAGTGTATGGAATGGCTACCAGGGTAATAGATCGACTAAATATGAATTTATTTAGCCTGCTCGGATACCAGTTGTTAGGTCACAACAGCCTTGGTTTGTTTGTTAGTGAAGGATTTATGTGCACAGTTAGTCAACCTATGATGATACATCCATGCCTACGAAACACTTAAGGGTCACACCGGTGATTGCATTTAATACGAGCAAGTTATGCAACGATACAACGAAGAGGAATGATTCATAATAGTCATTATGAATGAGTCAAGTATTAAGTTAAGTTTAACTTATTACTAGATTAGTTTAACTATCTAATTAATACAAGTAGTTGTACATCTACTAGTTGAGTAAATATACAATGTGTTAATTAGAGGTTATCCATAATATGATTTAAAGCTATTAAATCATATAGTAATTGGATAATATTATTGTGAGAATTATATAAAGGTTATTATATAATTAACTATTAAAAGTATAAATACAAGTACATATAATTCGTGTATATGGGTACCGAATTATTAGTGTATTAATACTAGACATTTGATAGTTAAGTGCAACAATGATAAACTAGTTAAACTACAAGGGGTGGAAGAGTTAAAAGGAAGTTTAATTAAAGTTCTAATATTAATTAAACTAGAAGGGTTCTAAGCGTAACTTATTCGTATATAAATAAGAGGCTTAGGGTAACCCTAAAACCCCTTACACCATCACACGAAATCCCTTGCTCCCCTACTCCCTTCGATTGGCCGAAACACCAAGAACACAAGCTTGTGTTCTTCGTGTTTTTTGTTCGTTCTTCGTGTTCTTCAAGTCTTGAAGATCCAAGTTCGTTGCAAGTGATCATCTAGAGGATCGTTCGTCATGTTCATCATCAGTGGTTCTATCTTAAGCACTAACTAAGGTATGCTTCATGGAACACTCTTCCTCTTCTCCCTCTTATTCGAAGTCGAACCAAGAACCCTAGGGTTCTTGGTAGTAGTCGACGAACACACACAAGTATGTGTGTGTGTTCGAGTTTTCGTACAAGGTTTCTTTCTTGTTAATCAAGTTAGATTTCCAACATCCCAATCCTTTAGGGCATAAGGATTAGGTTTAATCCCACTTCCGCTTTTAGGGATTAAATCAGCTAGTTGGTTTAACCGGTCAAGAAAAAGTTCATGTTCTTGGTCAGCAAGGTTCGAACCAAGCATGCTAGGAGGTCGGTCCTATGGGTCGATCGAGTACAATGAAACCCTTCAGTGGTATCAGAGCGTTGGTTTAGAGATCTAAACTAGATTAACAGTTTCTTTTGTTTGTTTATTTTAATTACAAGTTTTTTTTTGTTCCATGTTTTTTTCTTCTTCTTCTTAAATTTCGAAACAGGTAAGAACCCTAGGACCAAGAATATTAAACTAGCCTAATTTATTTGGTCAAAAGGTTTCAAGAACCCTAGAATTTTCGAAAATTCTAAAGAACCCTAGGATCAAGTATGTTAAATAAGATTTGTTTAATTGATCAAAAGGCTTCTTTTCCTAACCCTAGATTTTTCGAAAATTGGAAGAACCCTAGGATCAAGAATATCAACTTTCTTGATCAAGAGGATTCTTTCCTTATTAGTTGATTTTCCAAATCTAAGATCAAGTATGTTAAACCAAGTTTTGGTTTAATTGATCAAAAAGGATCCCTTCCCTTTTCCCTCAAAGATTTCGAAATCAAGGAGTTTACATGGACACCAAGTTTATTAAACTAGCCTAGTTTAATTGGTGAAAAAGTTTCCTAGGCTTTAAGGAAATTTTGAAACCCTAGATATAATCTAGGATTAAACTAGTTTAGTTTAATTAAAAGAATTAATTAGAATAATAATAATAATCTAAAACCTAGATAATTAAACAAGTTTATGTTTAATAGGTTTAATTATTATTTTGAGAGATTAATTAAAACTAGTTCTTTAAACCTAGTAACTTAGACAAAGTTTTATTATCTAAAAGGTTTAAATTAAAAAGGTTTAAATAAATTTATTAAAGTTTATAATCTATCTTAGAATTTAATCAAAGTTTATTGTTTAGACAGGATTGATTAAAAAGGAATTAATCTTTTAATAAATAATGTTTCTGATCAAGAAAGTCAAAACCCTAGTTTTGATTGATCAAGAACAAGATTAGGGTTTATCTAGTTCATTTAAGGAATTAATAAGATTAAAAGAAGTGTTGATTTTAAGTTCTAAAATTAACAAGATGTATTTATATATATATATATATATATATATATATATATATATATATATATATATATATATATATATATATATATATATATAGGGGAGGGTTCCATTGAGAATCGATATATTAGGTGAGAATGTGAGAATTAGGCAAAAAGACGCGCGGTGGCATTTTTGTAATTAAGTCCAACTTTTATGTCCCACACGCGGTGGCATTTTTGTAATTACGTCAAACTTTTCTTTAATCATCGATGATTAAACTGGGTCTAGTGTTTTAATCATCAATTATTAAACTATTGAGATTGTTTTTAATAATCGATGATTAATCTTGACTATATGTTTAATCATCGATGATTAAACTTGAGTTTGGGTTTAATCATCGATGATTGAACTAGTCTGAATTTTTTATAAAATGCTCTTTAACTTCTAATGATTAATCTTTGACATTTTTTTTAATCATCGATGATTAAACAGTTTAATCATCGATGACTAACCTTGTCTCCGTTTTTTAGATTCTTAATTCTCAATAACTTGCTGTTTAATCATCTATGATTAATCTTGACTATATGTTTAATCATCGATGATTAAACTTGAGTTTGGGTTTAATCATCGATGATTAAACTGAGTGTAGTGTTTAATCATCGATGATTAAACTTTATCTGTGTAATAATCATAAGATGCTCTTTTAATCATCGATGATTAAACTTGACTATATGTTTAATCATCGATGATTAAACTTGAGTTTGGGTTTAATCATCGATGATTAAACTGAGTGTAGTGTTTAATCATCGATGATTAAACTTGACTATACGTTTAATCATCGATGATTAAACTTGAGTTTGGGTTTAATCATCGATGATTAAACTGAGTGTAGTGTTTAATCATCGATGATTAAACTTTATCTGTGTAATAATCATAAGATGCTCTTTTAATCATCGATGATTAAACTTGATAATGTGTTTAATCATTAACGATTAAACTTGGGGTTGGGTTTAATCATCGATGATTAAAAACAATCTTAAAATTTTAATAATTGATGATTAAACACTACACCCAGTTTAATCATCGATGATTAAATAAAGTTGCACTTAATTACAAAAATGCCACCGTGTGTGGGACAGAAAAGTTGGACTTATTACAAAAATGCCACCGCGCGCGTGAGGAAAGTTGGACTTAATTACAAAAATGTCACCGCGCGCGTGAGGGCTGGAAGGAGATGAGAGGCTGAGATCTATTCTCACATTCTCACCTAATATATTAATTCTCAATGGAACTCACTTCTATATATATATATATATATATATATATATATATATATATATATATATATATATATATATATATATATATATATATATATATATATATATATATATATATTTCAGAATTTTTTTAATACTTAAAAGAAAAAATGAATTTTAATAGATATAATAAGTTTATACGTGTTTTAATTAGATTAAGTTAAAATACATACGTATAAATTAGATGTAATATTCTTATTAGAATGTTACAAGTTTATTATAAAGTAATGAAATATATATATGTATATATTAAGAACAAGATAAAATGAAACAATTAGAAGGATAATGTTATTTTGATCTTAAAGGATAATAGTATAACTAGTTATTGTATAAAGTTGTTATATAATTAAAAAACTAGAAAGTACAAAGTTATAATTTCATTATAACTTGAAATTGTACAAGTTGAAATTATATGATAAACTAGAAATATACAAAGTTATATATTATATATTATTATAAGGTGTATAAAGTTATAAGTTAATATAAGTATATTACAAGTCATGTAATATATATACTAGATTCATGATCAAGAATAAATAACAAGAACCTATATTTAACTAGTTCAAGTTAAATGTAAGAAAGATTTAACAAACTAAGAATTATTATATATAGTCTTTATATAATAAGTTTATTAGTTTCACCAAGTATAAATCAGTGATTGTGTTAGCTTAAGTTCCATCATGATTGTTGGAGCTAGTAGGAGCTACACAAGAAAATCACAAAGTTTATAAGTGGGTCGTTAAAGACATAAGTTTTGGTTGAATCTAATAAGTCAAGAAAATGGTTTAATTTCATTATTAGACATGTGAAAAACTAGATGTGTTAAAACTAGATTTATGTTTCAAGTTTATGAATCATAAAGAATTAAAAGTTTAATACAAGTTTTTAAGTTTTTCAAGTAAGATAATGTTGGAATATGCTTCACGCTCATGACATCCTACCCTATATATGAGGCTACACATGATTAATGCATGCCACCTCACCACAACAAACGATTCTTATTGGACGTTAATGCCAGCTGTAATTCCGTCATTGGTCCACCTGTGCAAGCTATCATCAACGACTACCGGATCTACGAACGTTATCCCTCCTTTATTTCGAGACCTAAAGCAAGTACGAAGCAATTCATTCACGATCAGTTTTCCTCTCTACACATCGATTTCGATCCATAGAACTACAATTTCTGTAAGAAGACATCGTAAATCGTTTTGAATCAGTTTTACTGCTCCGTTTTTCAGTCATTGCTGCAGTTGGCTAATTTCTACGCAATTTCAAGCCCTAGAGGTCACAAATCGACCGCTAAATCGAAGTCACTCCTCGATAGAATTGGAATTTGCTATGTGTTCAGAAATCGAATCTCCTGTTCCACAGAGGTACGCGATTGTTCGCGCCTTGATATATTCGTAGATCATATGTGCTATGCGCCTATGCTATTGATTAGATTGCTCACGTTTAATTCTATAATGTGAACTCATGAATTAACATCGATTTGATCAGATAAGACGAATGTTCAAACTGATGCAACTTGAGGTTTTATGATTTTAGATGCTAAACTTATCAAAACACTCACTATGCTTTAGCTATCATTTAAATCAGATCAAAAGTACTTCAGAATATATGCAGAAAGTAGGAACTCCACCTGTTTCAAAATTAATGGTGAGAAATTAATGATTATATTGTGTGATTATGTTGTGTGATTATGCAGGTTATTTACCTTAATGGTGAGAAATTATAATTTACTTGTTTCAAATTCTTGACTGTATATATCCTGCAGCCTAATTGATGATTATATTGTGTGATTATGCAGGTTATTTACATACACTCTTCTTCTTATAGTTTATTTATTATTATTATTATTATTATATAATTAGTATTAATTGATTATTATATTGTGTGATTATGCAGGTTATTGGGATCGATCTTTTGTCTCAATCTTTACTTCCAGCAATTGTGGAACTTGCAGAAGACAAACATTAGAGGGTTCGTTTGGCTATAATTGAATACATACCTTTATTGGCTAGCCAATTAGGTGTTGGATTTTTTGATGAAAAATAGGTGCTCTCTGCATGAAATGGCTACAAGATAAGGTTACAATATTATTTTTTCATCATAAATTAACTATTATATCGCATTATATGTATATATAATATTTATATATATTTGTTGCAGGTTTACTCCATCAGAGATGCTGCTGCTAATAACTTGAAACGTCTCGCAGAGGAATTCGGTCCCGAATGGGCAATGCAACACATTGTTCCACAGGTTTTTTGTCTTTTAGTCGGGATTTTATTTGTTTTTTCCTTTTCTTTAATTAAAAATTAAAAAAAATAAAATTGTTGGCAGGTTTTAGATATGGTTAACAACCCACATTACCTGCACCGTATGACAGTTCTTCGTCCAATTTCCCTTCTTGCCCCTGTTATGGGCTCAGATATTACTTGTGCTAAACTGCTTCATGTGGTTATTAACGTCTCTAAAGACAGGTAATAAAATTCACTTTTTAAATTATATAAATCTTCCTATTTGTTGATTGTTTATAATAAATTGTGTATTTTCAGAGTGCCGAATATCAAGTTCAATGTAGCAAAGGTGTTACAATCCATAATTCCAATAGTTGACAGTTCTGTAAGTTACTTTTTACCCGAATAAACACAATTAATAAATTAGATCAAATATCCTGCAGCCTGTTTCCATCTTTTAATCAGATCATTGATGAGTTTGAACCCTGCCATGTATTATATCTTTATATAAATAATAAATTATAATCCATGACTATGATTATGACAATTCAAGCAAGTAGATCCCATAAATCTGAATTAAATCATTGTTATATTTTCAGGAGTAAGATGCTATATTACTGTAAATGAGTCATATTATGACCTATGTTTATGTAAATTAAGTTGTTTTCTGACAATTTGTATTATAGTTTTAAGTAGGATTACCAAATATTGAAAGGGGCAAACTACAAAGGAATGTATCCAACTATGCGCGTTTTATTATTCAATGTATTGACCTGCAATTTACTGTTTGATGTATTAAACTTCCAAAAACTTATCTTTTGGTTAAATTAACTTTTTGTTAAACATTTCATGTTACCAATTTACATCAATCTTTAACTACTGATGTAACCAAATTACATCAAAAGTTTAGTACATCTAAAAGTAGGTTCTGGAAGTTTAATACATCAAAAGGTAAGTTTAGAAGTACTATACATACAATGTTAAACATGTATAGTTGGATACATTTGTCATCTTGAGTTCAACTCATCTTTTTTTTTTCCTTTCATAAATATCATTTTTTTTATAATTCTTATTAGACAACAATATAAGATGCCATCTTTAGTCCTGTAGTGTGAAGGAAAAACTTAAAAACCACATTGAATACCACTGATTTGTTATTATTAATTTTTTCTTACTTTTTTAGAGTAAATTACATAAATTGTCTCTGTGGTTTGCAAAAATTATAGATTTCATCCCTCGGCTTTTTTTATTACGCAGTTATTTCCCAATCTCAAAATTTGTAAAATCAACGGTCCCTAATTTCAAATTTGTAACACCCAATGGTCCTTAATTTTGAAACATGTAACATTTTAACAGTCCCTAAAAACTTAACGACATTTTTTTGCTTTCGGGGCCGTTTTTTGTAACAAAAAAGTCGAGGGACGATTTTTGTAATTTACTCTTTTTTTTCAAATCTTAATCATCTTTGATCTAAATAACAAAATACAACTTTTAGGCATGCAGGTGTCATGGATATCCATTGAATAATGAAAATGGAAACAAAATGACAAAGTTGACTTCTTGTCGAGTCAATGGCAATGAACTTAATACACTTGATTTACTTGGAAATTCTTTGAAAGTAGGGGAGCAAACAGTCCTACTCATGCCATCTTTTCACTGCTATACAAAGTTGCACCATGTTAGCTTGCCTATTGACTTTAATGTCACTGAAAGAACCAAATTAGGGTCTCTAAGTGAAGGTAATCCTCTCACTTAATCATTGTATATGTATATATATATATATGAGTCGTCAGTAGAGTTCCCGGACAACATGTGGATTCCAACATCTGATGATAATGTTGGGGCTTTTATTGCAGAAACAAGATGCCTTTCAAATTGAATCGCAGGCAATTTCCTGTTCAGGTATGCGTTGCTATGACCATTAATAAAAGTGAAGGCCAGACGTTGTCTCAGGTTGGGTTGTTTCTGCAAAAACCGGTATTCTCACATGGCCAGCTTTATGTGGCCGTATCACGAGTTAAGAACAAGAAGGGATTGAAGGTCATTTGTTGTGACATCGATGAGAATTACACTAATTTAACAGCAAATGTAGTTTACAAAGAAGTATTATTTCATTTGTAAATTTTATGTAACATTTTTCAATTTATCGATTTTTCTATCAATTCATCATTACAGCTACAGCATTATTATGTCATTTTTAAAATTATTAATTTTTGTTGGGATTTTTCTACATAATAAATTTTGAAGCATACCCGCCCATCGGGCGGGTTATGTAGCTAGTATAGTTATATGACTGGACGTACGTGAGCCTATAGGGTCACACACTTATACACTGAGATACCATTTAATATATATAATGTAAATATTTTATTTACATTATTTATATAATATAAGTAACATGAGATAATTAAATGGGCTTAATAGTTAAGCTTAATTTTATTAAAGGGCCAAAAAGATGATTAAGTGAAAAGGCCCAATGGGTATTAGGCTTTAGTAGTATAAGATGTTACTAAACCTAATAAATGAAATACCGAAATTTTGCGCCTCAATCTCTCGCTGAAAAAAACCCCAGCACACGAACAGAAAGAAAAAGCATAGAATCTAATTCCTTTTTTTTTTTGTTATGTTTGGACGTCCACCTAACACAATTGTTGAGTTCTGGTGGTGCACTTGTGAAACATATACGCAAGAGAGGTTCAATCCTCAAGTGGTGTTTTGGTTATTTGGTTCATGGATGGTTACTTAAAGGACTAGCATTCTAGTGGTATTGTTTGAGGTGTAGTGTGGACTACTCTAGAGGTGCCCTACTTTGGGTACACAGTTTCATATCAAAAGGAGATTCAGTCGGTGGTTGTGTTTCACGCTTCAAGGGTATGATCCGTACACTCTAAACTCTTTATCTTTATTGTTTAATTAGATTGTCAATATGTAGATCCTTGATTGGTGATTTATGTTATATTTCCGCTGCGTTTTACTTTGATTAAATCGTAAATCACTAACAGATAAAACAAGTAAGTTTTATCCTAGATAAGGGTTTTTCACAAAAACTTAATAAAATGTTTTGTACACCTCGATTTAGGTATACATATAAAATCGTGCAATTTCTTGAAACTATAAGTTTTAAAGAATAGTTCTTAATCTTTAAAAAGGTGTCTTGTTGAATTCCTAAATTCACAAGTCACATTTTAAACAAGGATTAAGATTGGAATAAAAGTTTAAGTTTAGTTTGAGACTTCAACAAACCCAAGAAAATCTTAGATCTAAGTACTATCCACCTAATGGAACACCTCACTTGTTCAACGATATTCATATTGTAAGGATAAAGAACCTTAGATATGAATTCAAATCATTGCGAGTGTTAGGGTGCGTAAGGTTCTGCGATAATCGGGAGTCCCGGCGCAGAGCATCGCACTGTCTTAGATGGTCTGATCTATTTTGGTAATAATTATTGGGGGTCCCAGCCCAAAAAGTACTTGAGTAGAATAAACATACTAGACTTTATTACTAACTTAGAAATGTACAATTAGATTGTACAAGGTTGTAATAAATTATAAGTCTAAAGATTCTACGACCCCTAGAATTGTGTCAAGTCTTAATACGATCGGTAAGGATGTTACCTACCAGAAATAGCATGTCTCATCGGGAAGTGCCCAAACCTTGCGGCGAGAATGTGATATATGGATCCTAGAGAGTGTTTATTGATTACTACTAATTAAAATGGGTTTGATTTGTAGATGGAAGCAATAAACACAATCGCGACAACAAGTACCAACAATCTCTCACTTCGCTCAATCCTCGAAAAGGACAAGTTGACTGGGTCAAACTTTCTCAACTGGGAGCGCAATCTTCGTATTGTGCTCAGGCATGAGAGAAAGTGGTATGTCTTGGAGAGAGCAGTACCAAATGTCCATGCTGTTAATGCCAGAACTGAAACGAGGCAAGCTGATGATAAGCATGTCAGTGATGCACTCGATGTGAGCTGTCTAATGCTCGCCACTATGAGTCCTGAGTTACAAGCGGGACTTATGGATGTGCCTGCATTTGAGATGATCCAGCAAGTTAGGGATTCATTTCAAGAGCAAGCTCGCACTGAGAGGTTCGACATCAATCGAGCATTCAACTCTTGCAAGATGGTCAAAGGAACGCTGGTGAGTGCCCACGTCATGAAAATGAAAGGATACATGGATCACCTCGCTAGACTTGGTCACCCCATACCGTTGCAAATGGCAACAGATACTATACTCAACTCGTTGTCTGATGACTACAAGTCTTTTGTGGTCAACTACAACATGCATAATATGGAGAAATCCATTGCTGAGCTACATTCCATGCTCAAGACAGCTGAGTTGCGTTTGGGGATCAAATCTATGGATGGTCTTATGATCGGTAATGGCGGTGGCGGTGGGAAGAAGAGAAAAGTGCATGGTGGTAAAGGAAAGCGTAAAACCTATCCTAACCATGGAGTGCCAAATGGTAAAGGTGTCAAACAAAAGGTCAAGAAGGTGAAGCCTAACACTGCGAGGACCGAGAATCGGTGCTTCAAGTGTGGTGCGGCTGGGCATTGGAAAAGGAATTGTCCAAAGGGTGCAAGTGGTAGTGGAGGAAACGCAAGTTCCTCAGGTAACACAACCACACTTCTTAATCACTTTAAGATACTTGTAAAGTACATTACGAGTAATCTAACTTTTGCAATCGTTTATTGCAGGAGGAGATCGAAAGTGATGACGACCGGCATGAGATGGTGATGATCCCAAGTGCACCAAGTTTTTTATAATTCAGTATTTTGTGGATTCAGTTAAAACAATTTTACTTTATTGTTTGGATAATTTTATTTTATGTTAAAACAAGCTTTCTTTGGTTTTAATAAATTTCGAATCCATGGTTGAATTATATTGTGTGCATGTCTGATGATTACACTAGTCAAGGTTTATGACTGGATTGTATGTCAAGTTTTGATTTACTTTATATCTCATGTTATATACTTGTTTGATTGTTGTATAAATAATGTCTTGATAGCTCAAGGTATTTAGATACTAGTAATTAGAAAGTTTTTCTAATGAAAGTATTTAAGAGTTTATGGAAGCATGAGGTTCAAAGGTTATTGAACTTAGTTAAAACATCTTAAGTAATAGTCATTACTTAAGATAGTACGTTTTAAAGTATTAGTATTAATATAGTATGATTATACTGGATATAATCAAGATAGACTTTAAGAGTGTTATTACAAGTCTTTTATACTTGTAGTAAAGGATTTAATGAAGTCATAATTCCCTAATTGGAATAATTGGATATTCGTATAATCCAAGTAAAATGACTTAGACATTAAATGAACTCTTAAAAGAGACAAATTATATTAAGGTGTTTAAGAATTAAAAGGTATTATTGCAAATCTTTTATACTTGTAATAAATACAATATTTAATCAAGTCATAATTCCCTCATAGGAATAATGGATATTTGAGAAATCCAAGGAAATGACTTTGGCATTAAATAAAGTTCTTAAAAGAATACTAATATATTTAAGAATTGAAAGTATCGTTTCAAGTGTCTTATACTTGTTAGATACAATAATCAATAAAGGTCATAATTCCCTTAACAGGAATGTTGGATATTCGCAAATCCAAATGATGATCTTAACTATTGATAGAATTCTTAAAAGATTAAACTACAAGTTATTGACTAGGTCGAAAGTAGTAGTTTAAGTGATGCTTAAGTTCCATAAAAGATAGTGGGAGCTAAGACTAACATAATTCATTAAAGACATTAATAGATTTAGTAAGTTAGTAAGACATTAACAACAAGGTTTTACCAAGTCGTAAGCCAAAGAGTTAAGAGAAATGATAAATGATCATTAATTAGATTATTGCAAACCTAATAGCGTGATCACAAGTCTTGTGATTAATTATTGCATATCTAATAGGTTGTTAACACTTTAGTGATAACATAATCATTTAAGGAAATGTCTTTAACTAGTAAGAATATCTACAAATCAAGTAACTAAAAGAGTCTTTAGTTACAAGGAGAATTTTATGAATTCAAGAAACTAAGGAGTTAATTTCCAATCCTCCTATGTTTAAGGAATTGCATAAAAGGCAAGACTAGAAAATGTTTCAAATGTTGCATGAACAATATATAGCAAAGACAAAAGTAACAGTATTCCTAAATACTCGTCTTGTGTCTTTAGTTTAATAGAAATGATTGATTTAGTGATAAAGTTACAATTAAGGTTGTAAAGATCATTAAGTAATCAACATGAACAAAAAGTAATAACTAATGATCCTATAATAATTCAGTATCTATGTCCAGTAAGGAATAATACATGAGTTAGTATCATTTCTATTCAGACTTTGTATGTTTTACAATATCCATGAATAAAAGTTTCTTTATTCAAAAAGATACAAAATCCGTGACTACTCGTCTTGGTGGGAACCTTGATGGGACGTTAACGTCATCGCGGTATTTGGTGGTAGCTTCGAAGTCCTTCGAAGATAGCTACGCAAGTTTTGTGTAAACCAAATATCGGTGATATTCTGTTGGAGGCTCAAAGAATATTGGATTGACCACCGTGACAATACTGCGTGGTTGAAAAGTTCAAAAGTATTGTTCACTAGGATTGTCCTTAAGCCTGAGGTATTTAGTTTAGGATACAATGACTAATGTGCTTTGGTTCATCATAGACAATTCTGAAAAATGTTTGTCATACAAGGCGATACTGGGTACAAAGGAAGTTGTATTTTAAATCGAAATATAACAAGATGGTAATTGCACCTCCTTTTAAGGAGAGATATTTATAAGTCCTTTGACATGATGAGAAAACTGACAAGTACACGGCCGTGCCCAAACGAACTAATTTGTTCTTTGTCGTTTATCACAGCAGTTTGAATCAAGAAGTCATAAAATGATTTCAAATACAGGAGTTGATAATTTCTACCATGCTCGTATTCGTTATCACAAAATATCGCGCTGCAAGGGATAAACCTAACAACGTTACCTAAGAAGTAAAGACAGAGTGTTCTTTACTAGGAGACGCTATTAAGAGTTATTCACGAAACTATACCAGGGTTACATAAGTTGTTTTTATGGGGTTGGTTACCTACATGCCCATCTAGAAGGCCACTGTAGCTCGTATCATTAAGACAAAGGTTACAAACTTGCACAAGTGGGAGTCTGAAGGATTTATGTGCACAGTTAGTCAACCTATAACGATGCATCCATGTCTACGAAACACTTAAGGGTCACACCGGTGAGTGCATGTTATACGAGCAAGTTATGCAACGATACAACGAAGAGGAATTATTCATAATAATCATTATGAATCAGTCAAGTATTAAGTTAAGTTTAACTTATTACTAGATTAGTTTAACTAACTAATTAATACAAGTAGTTGTACATTTACTAGTTGAGTAAATATACAATGTGTTAATTAGAGGTTAAGTTAGTCTTGTTTGGTAAGACGGGATTTTACAAAGAAAATAGTTAATATGATTTAAAGCTATTAAATCATATAGTAATTGGATAATATTATTGTGAGAATTATATAAAGGTTATTATATAATTAACTATTAAAAGTATAAATACAAGTACATATAATTCGTGTATATGGGTACCGAATTATTAGTGTATTAATACTAGACATTTGATAGTTAAGTGCAACAATGATAAACTAGTTAAACTACAAGGGATGGAAGCGTTAAAAGGAAGTTTAATTAAAGTTCTAATATTAATTAAACTAGAAGGGTTCTAAGCGTAACTTATTTGTATATAAATAAGAGGCTTAGGGTAACCCTAAAAACTCTTAGACCATCACACGAAATCCCTTGCTCCCCAACTCCCTTCGATCGGTCGAAACACCAAGAACACAAGCTTGTGTTCTTCGTTTATTCTTCGTGTTCTTCAAGTCTTGAAGATCCAAGTTCGTTGCAAGTGATCATCTAGAGGATCATTCGTCGTGTTCATCATCAGTGGATCTATCTTAAGCACTAACTAAGGTATGCTTCATGGAACATTCTTTCTCTTCTCCCTCTTGTTCGAAGTCGAACCAAGAACCCTAGGGTTCTTGGTAGTAGTCGATGAACACACACAAGTATGTGTGTGTGTTTGAGTTTTCGTACAAGGTTTCTTTCTTGTTAATCAAGTTAGATTTCCAACATCCCAATCCTTTAGGGTTTAAGGATTAGGTTTAATCTCACTTCCGCTTTTAGGGATTAAATCAGCTAGTTGGTTTAACTAGTCAAGAACAAGTTCATGTTCTTGGTCAGCAAGGTTCGAACCAAGCATGTTAGGCGGTCGGTCCTATGCGTCGATCGAGTACAATGAAACCCTTCAGTTAGTTGATAGAATTATTGATACTTAAGACAAATAATGTATTAAACAAGACTATAGTCAAATGTATAATTCCACTAAGTGTGGTATGCTGCGGAATAGCAATACCACTGATCAATTACAAATGATATGAAAGTGTAAAGCAAATTGGTAAAGACTCCTTTGCCAAGTGATCTCTATTTATAGTGTTATAGAGATCTTACAAGATAGGCAAGGAGTAGTAGAGAGACTGTTATAAGGAAAGTGACCCAGATCAAAGGGATTTGATCTGGTCAATTAAACATGGAAAGTTTAACTCAGTCTTTCCACTCAATATTGGGTTTCAATACTGAGTTCCAATACTGAGTTCCAATACTGAGCGTCCAATACTGTCTACTCAGTATTGCACCAAGACTTAGCTAATTTATTCTACAAACTATACTAAGCTAGTCTAGGTTGTCTTGTTATCTTAAGATCCTAATGGGGTAAGGTTTTTTTCCTTTAACATATAGGTTTAGGGTTTTGTAAATATGGGGTTTCTCAATGTCTGACATTGCAACCCTCTTCTACAACCTATAGTGAATGATTTTATATATTTGTAAGTCGTATCACGGTTTTTGTGGTTATAATTGTTGGTTTTCTGAAATTGGTTTTTATGAAAGTGGGTTGCAGGGAAGTAATAAGATAGGATGAGCATATATGCAAATATGTGAGGTAACAAGAACTTAATGGTTGCAATGAATATGCGTATGGTGGAAGAACATAGATGATAGGGACAAACAGTGTAAGAAACTACGTACACTGGTATGCCTATGGAAGTAAGTAAAATTAAATTATGAAATTCGTAATACGTTAAAAAATTATATAAACTTATCATCCAATTTTCTCCGTGTTTCCATAGACTGCTTAGATGTCATTTAGTTGGTAGATGTTTTGGTGATCATTTTAGGTGGGTGCTTGTTCTGGTTTATATTTACACATTGATGTCTATAGACTTGTGTACAGTCTAAGAATCAAACCGCTTGGAACTGAACCGAACCGAGAAAATGGTTTTGGACGGACCCAGAATCGAACCGAAGACCCTCGGAACTGTACCAAGGACCGACGGGAACCGAACTGAGCCGAGAACGTGAACGTGTCTTCGACCTTTTCAGTTTTTTCTCGGTTTTGTACCGAACCAAGCCACTCGGAACTGTGAACTGACTCTGAATGAAAATCAGAACGAAACCGATATAGCTCGGTTCTGTACGGTTCAGTTCTGTTGTTACAATTGGTTTTCAATCTAGTTTGCGCACCTAGATGTCTGTCCATTGATCTTCTTTTTAAAGATGGTTTTTATGGTAATAATTCAAAAGTTGTTAAAAAGAAACATTTCATATATGTGTTGTTAACCTTTCAAATTGTTAATACTTTATAAGAAAAAGAGTAAATTGGTTCATGTGGTATGACACATATTACAGCCTTAGTCGCTGAACTTCAATTATTACACTAGAAGTCTCTGGTGTATACACTTTGTTACACCAATGGTCCCTGTTGACCTCAATATTTTAAATGACCAAAATACCCTTATGGCCTTTTGTAATAAAGCAAATATAAAGGACTGTGAATATAATAAGTGATAAACCGCAGGGACCATCCGTAAAATT
This sequence comes from Calendula officinalis, assembly GCA_963853835.1. Classification (NCBI taxonomy): domain Eukaryota; kingdom Viridiplantae; phylum Streptophyta; class Magnoliopsida; order Asterales; family Asteraceae; genus Calendula; species Calendula officinalis. The sequence goes on from OY970828.1 coordinate 30,961,183, forward strand.
TATTTTGTTAATTAATTTTTTTCCTTTTTTCTCTTGGATCCATATTCTTCCACCTTTATTTTCGTGTCGCGCCACCAACCCCTGAAAAGTCGATCCATCCGAAACTCCTACATACGGTTGTCTTCTCCAGTTGTCCGACCGCCAGTGATGCTCTATCGACCTGTGTGTGCAAAACAATAACTCCTCTAGCATTGTGCATGAATTTTCAGAATCAATTCGGGTCGATAGAACGTCAATGTCGGCGTCTAGAGAAGGCAACCACGTGCAAGAGTGTGAAATGGATCGACTTTTCACGGGGTTGGTGGGGCTATGATAAAATTGGAAGAATATGTATCCAAGATAAAAAGGAAAAAAAATCAATTAACAAAATAAATTTCACGGATGGTCCCTGTGGTTTATCACTTATTACATTCACAGTCTTTTATCTTTGTTTTATTACAAAAGGTTGTAACACCTCAAATTTTAAAACAATATCTAAATAACATTTAATCCCAAAATACATAACAATGTATCTGTGTCAAATACATGTTTTACAAAAACAAATGGTTTCTTGTTTGAGATTATCAAAGTATACAAAAATGGTTTTACAAATTATGTCTTATCCATAGGATAAGGACTCTAATTATGAACACCAAGCTAATCTCATCAAGGCCTTTTCTAATCGAACCTCATAGATCTTCGATCCCGAACCTGAGTACATAGCAAAAACACAAACATAGTACGTGACACAAAATTTTCTCGTAAAGTACATGGGTTTTAGACACGATAAACATCTCGTCACATAATATCATTTATAATAAAATAATATTGTTAAATTCATATCGGGTCACTATCTTTCATTCATCATTGGCTAATGTCAAGATAATCGGGATGCCTCCAATCTATCAAGATCGTCATCGTCAGGGTAATTGGAATGCCTCCAATCTACCAAGACACATAGGTATTGGGTAATTGGAATGCCTTCAATCTACCGCTAACCTTAAGGTATCGTAATAACCGGAATGCCTCCAATCTATTACGGCCCTGGGACGTCATCATCATTATTATCTGACATCACGAGCTTATAGCTCCATCATTTCACAATCAATCAATTTATCATCATATAAGCAATTCATCATAAATCACATAAACACCTAAATTACTTATAAACTCGATAAACATTTAACCATAAAACATTTTCTAGCTATGTACCCAGTTTTAAAAGTTCACATGTACTCACCTTAGTCAAGCTTAACTCCACAATGTGTTTCCTTGAACACCACTTACTTCCCAAGACTTGAAAGCCTCAAGTTCTTCAACCACAACCATAATATCAAAACCATCACAAGATTTAACATGAATCATCACCATTAACTACATACTCTACCACTAGTTAGCTACTAGCCTTATTTTCCCCAAGTTTATCAAACCCTAATTTCATAAATGTTAATATTATCATAAATCCATATTATGAACACATTTTCCTTGTTAAAATACTATAGATCTAAGCTATACAACTTCTATTTAACTATTAAAGCACCACCCCAAAACTAGGGTTTGGGATTCAAGTTTTCATTTCTTGAATCCAAGGCTTAAAACCCAAAAGGAGTGAAGATTTACTTTTAATCTTCAACTAGGAGCAAGAATCCACAAGATTTGTTGAACATCTAGTTCCAATCGCCACTTTGCACTCAAAATACACACAAGTTGGGACAGAATTCTAGGGTTTTGTTTTTGCATTTATGAGAAAAATCTCGTACTTAATGCTGGCTGCAAGAGTTCACGCCGCGAACCACAAAAACATGTGTTTCACGCGATCGGGAACTTGGTCATGAACTTCTCGCGTCTGAACACCAAAATCTCTGTTTCATATTCACGAACGCGAACAAGAGTTTGCGTCGCAAACTCCATACGCAGCCCAAGTTGCAGTTTTTCATCTTTATTTCGACCTGATTTTGACTGAAATGATGGATTACACATACCAAACGATGTCCAAATGACATGAAACCAATTCCCACGAATTTTAAACGATTTACCCTTATTTAACATATCTTGACTAAATTTATTTATTAACAAATTTCAGGTCGTAACAACTATCTACCCTTTAAGATGATTCCGTCCTCGGAATCTCATCACAGTTTATAAAGTTCGGGTATCTTTTCCGAATCTCATCCTTGACTTCCCAAGTCAAGTTTGGCCCAAGGGAATGCTTCCACTTGACCAAAACCAAATCAATCTCTTTATTCTAAAGCTTCTTGGTCTTTGTCTCTAGTATGGCTACGGGTTCTTCAATCAACCGAATCGGGGCATCAACCCGAAACTCTGTCAATGGGATTATATTTTCAACCTCACCCACGAACTTCTTCAAATAACTTGCATGAAACGTATCGTGAACACCTTGAAGTTCGGGTGGAAGCTCCAACTTAAATTCAACACACAAGACCTTAACATATCTTCCACCGTTTGAATTGTTCTTTCACTTTGACCATCGGTTTGCGGGTGGTAAGTCGTACTCAACCGCAATTTTGTTCCCAACTCTTCTTGAAACGATCTCTAAAATCTCAAGGTGAACCTCGCATCTCTATCGGACACAATTGACAATGGAACCCCGTGAAGTCTTACCACTCTATCCACATACAACTTGCCAACTTTTCGAGCGGCATGGTTCACGAATCGCTAATAATAGTGCACTTTTCGTCAATCGATCAACTATGACCCAAATGGAGTCGTGGTTCTTGCTCGTATTTCGCAATCTAAGAATGAAATCCATTGTTATATCCTCCCATTTTCCGGCCGGTACTTGCAACGATTGAGCTACACCATACGGTACTTGATGTTCGGCCTTCACTAATGCACACGTGGCACACTTAAAAATATATTTGGCCACTCTTGATTTCATTCCGGACCACCAATAAACTTTCTTCAAATATTGGTACTTTTTTGTACTTCCCGGGTGAATCGAATACTTGGATTTATGGACATCATTCAACAACTCCTTCCGGGTACCCCCGAACTTGGGAACCCAAATCCGACCACCGACGGTGTTCAACCCTTGCTTATACTCTACAAAATGTTGATTCTTACCCAAACGCTCTTGTCTCAACTCGTCTTTTTTCATCACTTCCAGTTGGGCATTTTTTATTCGTTCAATAATACTTTAGCCCACTTCAATCTGCATCGACCTACCTTTAATCAGGTTTTGATGAACTTTTCGGCTTAAGCATCGGCCACTACATTGGCTTTCCCCGCATGATATACAATTTCACAATCGTAATCATTTATCAATTCGATCCATCTTCTTTGCCTCATATTTAAATCTTTTTGAGTAAAAACATATTGGAGACTTTTGTAATCCATATATAACGTACACCTCATACCGTACAAATAGTGTCTCCACAATTTCAAAGCAAACACTATCGCCGCTAACTCCAAATCGTGTGTCGTGTACCTTGTTTCCGTATCCTTCAATTGTCTCGAGGCATATGCGATCACTTTTCCTCGTTGCATCAAAACACAACTCAAACCCTTGTTTGAAGCATCACTATAAACAACAAAGTCTTCCACACCTTCGGGTAGTGTGAGAACCGGGGCGTTGCACAACCTTTCCTTCAATAAGGCGAATGTCTTTTCTTACTTTTCTTCCCACATGAATTTTCTACTCTTTCGGGTGGACAGTGTGAGTGTATTCGCCACTCGGGTGAAATCTTGAATAAATCGGTGATAATAACTGGCAAGCCCGAGAAAACTTCTCATCGCGGTTGGAGTTCGTGGCGGTTCCCACTTCACAACCGCTTAAATCTTTGACGGGTCAACCTTGATTCCTTCTCGTGACACAACATGACCAAGGAATTGGACCTCTCGAATCCAAAATTCACACTTGGAAAACTTTGCATATAATTTTTCCCGTTGTAGCACTTCTAACGTTTGTCTTAGGTGACTTTCGTATTCCTCTTCAGTCTTCCAGTAAATGAGAATGTAGTCAATAAATACAATGAGGAATTGTCAAGAAATGGTATACAAACCCAATTCATGAGATCTATAAAAATGGATGGTGCATTGGTTAATCCGAGTGGCATCACCAAAAACTCGTAATGCCCATAACGTGTACGAAACGCCGTCTTCTCGGTGTCTCCTTCCTTAACTCTAACTTGATGATAGCCCGATCTCAAATAAATATTCGAAAAATAGTCGGCCCCTTGAAGTTGATCAAACAAGTCGTCGATTCTCGGCAACGGATATCGGTTCTTAATAGTCATCTTGTTCAAGTCTCGGTAGTCGAGACACATCCTTATCGAACCGTCTTTTTTTTTAACAAATACTCTCTCCGTCCCTAAATAAAGTTCCCATTTGTGTTGGGCACAACATTTTAGGAGATAGTTAGTGGTGGGGTATTTGGTATTACTTTTGAATAAAATATAAGGTTTGATTGGAGAGAGAAAGTGTTTTAAGAGATAATTAGTGGTGAAAGTATTGGTAATAATATTATTATATTAAGTGGGTCCCTTAAGTTTGAGAAATGGGAACTTTATTTAGGGACAAAACTTGAAGGTAAAATGGGAACTTTATTTAGGGACGGAGGGAGTAATAAGGGTGCGCCCCATGGAGATGAACTAGGGCGAATAAATCCCTTATTAAGAAATTCTTTTAGTTGTGACATCAATTCCCGCATTTCGGTGGTAGCCAAACGATATGGAGCACGAGCTATTGGTGTCGCTCCCGGATATAAATCAATACAGAATTCTACTTGTCTCTCGGGTGGTAATCCTGGAAAATTTATCGGGAAATACTTCGGGAAAATCCCGAATCACCTTCACATTTTCCACCGTCTTCTTTTCTTTCCTTCCATCTAACACATATGCTATAAAATACGAACACCCTTTCGCCAAACATCTTCTTGCTTTAACCGTGGTCATAAGGCTCGGTAAGTGGTGCCGTTTCTCGCTATACACATAAACCTTTTCATTATTGGAAGTCTTAATCAAGACTATCTTTTACCCACATAATATTTTTGCTTTATGGTCGCCTAACCAACCCATACCAATAACTACATCAAAACCCGCAATTCCCAGAGGCAACGAATTTACCTTAAACTTTTCCCGTCTATTTCTAGCTTACAATTTCGATACATATGTTGAACTATGGAGGTTTTACCATCCGCAATTTCAATACCATAAATCTCGTCGAGAAGTTCTAAGGGCACACTCAAATTCACAACAAAATCATGTGACACAAACGAATAAGTAGCACCCAGGTCAAATACGATCCGGGCGGGAATAGAGTTAACGAGTAGGGTACCTGAAACGACATCGTTGGCCTCCTTTTCTTCCACTCAAGTAAGTTGGAAGGCTCGTCCTTTGACCTTTTTCGGCTCCGCTTTCTTTTGTGCGCTCGACACCATTGTCTCGTTTCCCTTTTTCGGGCAAGCATTGCTATAGTGCACTTTTTGGTGGCATAAGTAGCATTCAATCTCATCCAAAGTCTTGGCCCGACAATCACTTGCCTTATGCCCTATCCTCCCACACTTAAAACAAGCTCTTGAGTCCGCCAAACACTCACCCTTGTGGTCTTTTCCACACTTCTTACATGTGCCCACACTTGATTGCTTCAAAAAAGTCAGGGTGAACTTTCCTTCTTCACCGATCCCGAGCTTCCTTCGAACTTTCTTTTCTCAAACTTCACCGGCCTTTCATTGATCTTCCTTTGGCCCACCTCTTCCACATTCCTCGCCGCACTAATAGCTTCATCCAGTGTGACGACCCTTTTTGCTTCCATTTCATACTCCCACGGGAGCACATTAGCATAACGAACAATCCGGGATCTTTCATCCGGATACAACTTGATCACAAACGGGCTCAATCCCGTGAACTTCTTGGTGTACTCATCTACACTCATTCATTCTTTCTTCAAATGGACAAACTCTTCTTGGAGCCTCACCAAGTTCTTTTCGAGGCAAAACTTTGTCTTCAACCGTTTCACGAACTCTTCCCAAGTCATCTTATACACCGCCCTCTTCCCAAACATCTCATACATGGTGTCCCACCAAACAAGGGCTTCATCCTTCAATAACCAGGAGGCATAGATCACCATATCACCTTCCTTGCATTTACTAGCTTCAAGGACTTGTTCGGTTTCATGGATCCATCGGATCGTGGCTTTCGGTTCGGAGCTCCCATAGTAGTTATCGGGTTTAAAAGCCACAAAGTTCGTATACGTACAACCCTTCTTCTACCACGGTTAGGGGTCACTTTCTTCTTCAGTTGAAGACCTTTTAGTTTGAGCAACACTACTCGACTTACTTTTGGTTCGGGGTGGAGATTCATCTCGGCTCTCACGCTCCCTATGCTCATTGTAATAAGTTATAAATCTAAAGATTCTAAGACCGCTATGAATCGTGTCAAGTCTTGATACGATCGGTAAGGATGTTACCTACCAGAAACAGCATGTCTCGTCGGGAAGTGCCCAAACCTTGCGTCGAGAATGTGATATATGGATCCTAGGCCTAAAATATTAATTATGGGTTTATAATATATTTTAGAGAATGCTTAATGATGATTACTAATTAAACTGGGTTTGATTTGTAGATGGCAGCAACAAGCACGACGACAAGTACCAACAATCTCTCACTTCGCTCAATCCTCGGAAAAGACAAGTTGACTGGGTCAAACTTTCTCAATTGGGAGCGCAATCTTCGTATTGTGCTCAGGCATGAGAGAAAGTGGTATGTCTTGGAAAGAGCAGTACCAAATGTCCCTGCTGCAAATGCTATAGCTGAAACGAGGCAAGCTTATGATAAGCATGTCAGTGATGCACTCGATGTGAGCTGTCTAATGCTCGCCACTATGAGTCCCGAGTTACAAGCGGGGCTTATGGATGTGCCTGCGTTTGAAATGGTCCAGCAGCTAAGAGATTCATTTCAAGAGCAAGCTCGGACTGAGAGGTTCGACATCAATCGAGCCTTCACCTCTTGCAAGATGGTCAAAGGAACACCGGTGAGTGCCCATGTCATGAAAATGAAAGGGAACATGGATCACCTCGCTAGACTCGGTCACCCTATACCGTTGCAAATGGCAACAAACATTATACTCAATTCGTTGTCTGATGACTACAAGCCTTTTGTGGTCAACTACAACTGCATAACATGGAGAAATCCAATGCTGAGCTACATTCTATGCTCAAGCCAGCTGAATTGAGTTTGGGGACCAAATCTAAGGATTGTCTGATGATCGGTAATGGCAGTGGCGATGGGAATAAGAGAAAAGGGCATGGTGGTAAACGAAAGGGTAAAACCAATCCTAGCCAAGGAGTGCCAAATGGTAAAGGTGTCAAATAAAAGGTCAAGAAGGTGAAGCCTAACACAGCGAGGACCGAGAATCGGTGCTTCAAATGTGGCGAGGCTGGGCACTGGAAAAGAAATTGTCCAAAGGGTGCAAGTGGTGGAGGAATTGCAAGTTCCTCAGGTTACACAACCACACTTCTTAATCACTTTTAGATACTTGTAAAGTAGATTACGAGTAATCTAACTTTTGCAATCGTTTATTGCAAGAGGAGATGGAAAGTGATGATGACCGGCATGAGATGGTGATGATCCCAAGAGCACCAAGTTTTTATAATTCAGTATTTTATGGATTCAATAAAAACGTTTTATTTTATTGTTTGAATAATCATTTTATTTTATGTTAAAACAAGGTTTTTTGTTTTAATCAATTCGAATCCATGCTTGAATTATATTGTGTTATGTGTGCATGTGTGACAATTACACTAGTCAAGATTTATGACTAGATTGTAAGTCAAGTTTTTGATTTACTTAATATTTCATGTTTTATACTTGTTTCATTGTTGTATGAATAATGTCTTAAAAGCTCAAGGTACTTAGATACTAGAAATTAGAAGTTTTTCTAATACAAGTATTTAAGAGGTCTTATGGAAGCATAAGGTTCAAAAGTTATTGAAATTAGTTAAAACATCTTAAGTAATAATCATTACATATGATAGTATGTTTTAAAGTATTAGCATTAATATAGCATGATTATATTGGATTTAATCAAGATAACTTTAAGAGTATTATTACCAGTGTCTCACACTTGCAATAAAGGATTTAATGAAGTCATACTTCCCAAACAAGGAAAGTTGGATATTCGCAAAATCCAAGAAATGACTTAAATAAACTCTTAAAAAATGTCAAATTATATTAAAGTATTTAAGAACTAAAGGTATTAAACGCAAGTGTTTCATACTTTTAATTAATACATTATTTAATCAAGTCATAATTCCCTAATAGGAATAATGGATATTTAAGAAATCCAAGAAATGACTTTGGCATTAAATGAAGTTCTTAAAAAAATACTAAAGTGTTTAAGAATTGAAAGTATCATCTCAAATGTTTAATACTTGTTAGATACAGTAATCAATAAAAGTCGTAATTCCCTAAACAGGAATATTGGATATTCGCAAATCCAAAGAATGATCTTAATTATTGATAGAATTCTTAAAAGATTAAACCACAAGTTAATTGACTTGGTCAAAGTGGTAGTTTAAATTGATGCTTAAATTCCATAAAAGGTAGTGGGAGCTATGACTAACATAATTCATTAAAGACATTAATGAATTTAGTAAGTTAGTAAGACATTCACAACAAGGAATTACCAAGTCGTTAGCCAAAGAGTTAAGAGAAATAAATGATCATTGATTAGATTATTGCAAGCGTAATAGCGTGGTCACAAGTCTTGTGATTAAATCATTGCAAATCTAATAGAATGTTCACACTCCAGTGAACAAGTTAATCATTTAAGGGAATTTCTTTAACTAGTAAAAGTATCTAAAAATCAAGTAGCTAAAAGAGATTTAGCTACAAGGCAAGTTTTATATATTCAAGAAACTAAGGGAGTAATATTCCAATCCTCCTATGTTTACCGAAACATATAAAAAGAGCAAGACTAGAATTTGTTCTAAAGTTGCATGAACAATATCTAGCAAATACAAAAGTAATAGTATTCTTAAAATACTCGTCTTATGTCTTTACTTTAATAGAAATGACTAAATTTTAGTTAGTGATAAAAGTTACAATTAAGAGTCATTGAGCAATCAACACAAACGCAAAGAATAAGTAATGATCCAGTAATAATTCGGTATCTATGTCCAGTGAGGAATTATACATGAGTTAGTATCATTGTTATTCAGATTTTGTATGTTTTACAACATCCATGAATAAAAGTCTCTTTATTCAAAAGGATATAAATCCGTGACTACTCGTCTTGGTGGGAACCTTGATGGGATGATAACGTCATCGCGATATTTGGTGGTAGATTTGAAGTTCTTCGAAGATAGCTACACAAGTTTTTGTGTAAACCAAATATCGGTGATATTCAGTTGGAGCTCAACGAATATTGGATTGACCACCGTGATAATACTTCGTGGTTGAAAAAGTTCAAAAGTATTATTCACTAGGATTGTCCTTAATCCTGAGGTATTTGGCTTAGGATACAATGACTAATGTACTTTGGTTCGTCTTAGACAAGTCTGGAATATGATTGTCATACGAGGCCTTACTGGGTACAGTGGAAGTTGTATTTTGAATCGAAATATAACAAGATGGTAATTGCACCTCCTTTTTAGGAGAGATATTTATGGGTCCCTTGACATGATGAAAAACTGACAAATGCATGGCCATGCCCAAACGAACTGATTTGTTCTTTGTCGTTTATCACAACAGTTTAAGTGAAGAAGTCAAGAAATGATTTCTAATACAGGAGTTGATATTTTCTACCATGCTCGTATTTGTTATCACAAATATCGTACTGCAAGGGATGAACCTAATAACGTTGCCCAAGAAGTAGAGACAGAGTGTTCTTTACTAGGAGACGCTATTAAAGAGTTTTTCAAAAACTATACCTGGGTTACATAAGCTGTTTTTATGGGGTTGGTTACCTACATGCCCATCTAGAAGGCCACTGTAGCTCGTGTCATTAAGATAAAGGTTACGAGCTTGCACAAGTGGGAGTCTGTTGGAATTATGTGCACAGTTAGTCAACCTATGATGATACATCCATGCCTACGAAACACTTAAGGGTCACACCGGTGAGTGCATGTAATACGAGCAAGATATGCAATGATACTACGAAGAGGAAGGATTCATAATAGTCATTATGAATCAGTTAAGGATTAAGTTAAGTTTAACTTATTACTAGATTAGTTTAACTAACTAATTAATACATGTATTTGTACATTTACTAGTTGAGTAAATATACAATGTGTTAATTAAAGATTATCCATGATATGATTTAAAGCTATTAAATCATATAGTGATTGGATAATATTATTGTCTAATTAATTTTTAAAGGTATAAAACACAAGTAAGTATATTTCGTGTATATGGGTACCGAAATATATAAGTGTATAATACTAAGACATTTGATAATTAAGTGTGACAATAATAACTAGTAAAACTATAAGGGATGGAAGTGTAAAAGGAAAGTTAAATTAAAGATCTAATCTTAATTAATCTAAAGGGTTCTAAGCGTAACTTATTTATGTATAAATAAGAGGCTTAGGGTAACCCTAAAACCCCTCATCATCACACGCATACTTCCTCCCTCTCTCCCCATTCGATCGGCCGAACACACAAGAACACAAGCTTGTGTTCTTCGTGTTCTTCGTTCGTTCTTCGTGTTCTTCGAGTTTCGAAGAACAAGTTCATTGTTTAGATCAACTAGAAGGTCGCTCGATTTGTTCATCATCAGTGGACTATCTTAAGCAAGCAACAAGGTATGTTTTGGGAAACCCTTTTCTCCCTTCTCCCCTCTTGGACGAATTCGGCCAAAGAACCCTAGGGTTCTTTGGTTGATGGTCGAACGAACCACATAAGCTTTGTGTGTGTTCGAGTTCTTCGTACAAGGTTTCTTTCTTGTTAATCTAATCTAGATTTCCAACATCCCAATCCTTTAGGGTTTAAGGATTAGGTCTAATCCCATTCCGCTTTTAGGGATTAAATCAGCTTGTTGGTTTTAACCGGCCAAGAACACCTTCATGTTCTTGCCAGTATGGTCGAACCAAGTATACTAGGAGGTCGACCCAAGTGGTCGATCAGTGTTATGAAACCCTTCATAAATCTCAATATTATTATAAATCCATATTATGAACACATTTTCCTTGTTAAAATACCATAAATTTAAGCTATACAACTTCCATTTAACTATTAAAGCACCAACCCAAAACTAGGCTTTGGGATTCAAGTTCTCCCTTCTTGAATCCAACGCTTAAAACCCAAAAGGAGTGAAGATTTACCTTTAATCTTCAACTAGGAGCAAGAATTCACAAGATTTGTTGAACATCTAGTTCCAATCGCCACTTTGCACTCAAAATACACACACACACAAGTTGGGAGAGAATTCTAGGGTTTTGTTTTTGCATTTATGACAAAAATCCCGTATTTAATGATGGCTGCAAGAGTTCACGCTGTGAACCCCAAAAGTTCGCGCCGCGAACTACAAAAACTCGCGTTTCTCGCGATCGGGAACTTGGTCCTGAACTTCTCGCGTCTGAACACCAAAATCTCTGTTGAATCTTCACGAACGCGAACAAGAGTTCGCGTCGCGAACTCCATACGCAGCTCAGGCTGCAGTTTTTCTTCTTTATTTCGACCCGATTTTGACTTAAATGATGGAATACACACACCAAACGATGTCCAAATGGCATGAAACCAATTCCCACGTATTTTAAACGATTTACCCTTATTTAACATATTTTTACAAAATTTATTTATTAACAAATTTCGGGTCATTACAAAGGCCATAAGGGTATTTTAGTCATTTAAAAAATTTTGAGGCCAGCAGGGACCATGGGTGTAACAAAGTGTATACACTAGGGACTTCCAGTGTAATAAATAAAGTTCAGGGATTAAGGCTGTAATAAGTGGTATATCACAAAGACCTTCCGTGTAATTTACTCTAAAAAAGGTCACATTACTCTTTTGGTACTATAATTAATTTAAAACATATATATTTAACACACTAGTTGCCACTTAATTTAAACTCAAATTGTTATTGGATATATGAATCATAAAAATACCATGTGTTAGGATTATGGGAAGATATGGACAACACTAGAAATGAATAGTACAAATGGAATGTGAACAAACAATATTTTCAATTATTAAGTTTATTTATAAATCAAACTTAATACATGTGCGGAAGTATAATTAAGAGAAACTCTAATCTGTAACTCTATTGTCGAATGGCACTTTGATTGCCCACTACAAAATGCACTCACAAAGAGCTTACAGTTGGGGCATGACACCAGTTCGTGTTAGATGAAGTCTGTAAGTTTTGTGTTAGTTGTAGTGTTATCTGATTTGATAGAAAACGAAAGTGTCAGTTAATGTTACGCTTAAAAGAGGTCTTATAACAATGTTATAAGGCAAAATTCTCTATAACATTACTATAACATCATATTGGTACCGGTCATTTTTAGCTTAAATACCGTATTAACTCAATACTCGACCTTATATGGTATATGATAGCATATACATCATACATGTGGTGATGTACGATGAGATTCCTACCATCGAATGGAGGTGTAAAAAGTGTCGCATGATATTGATATTATGGACAATTGGACAATCTTGTCAAGCTAATATTAGAAATTACCCGTTAATTTTAATTTCAAATATTAGGTTACATAGATAAAATAGAAAATGAAAAAGGAACTATTTCTAGATAAGATTATCTTTCAAAAAAAGCAAAGGGAAAAAACGTGGTTGATTTTATAAGTGGAGAATGTATTAGTTACACATCTTAATCCTTAAGATTTCATTAGATAAAAGAGATGTGTAGTGACAAATATGAAGACAAGGGCAATAACAGGCATCACACGTCACGCTGAAATGACCATTTAGAAATGATTTTTTTTTTGTTGTTACTCACTTACTCTTACTTATTTCTAAGCTTAACTTATATAATTCATTAATTCTCTTTTCTCATATCATTCTTTAATTTTGAAACTTTTCATGATCAAATAAATAGGCATATTATTAAATAAATGATAGATATCAATATCATTACTCTTTGCCAATACCATGTTACTATTAAATTTTGGAGTTTGTATCTATTTTTTTGGCTTAATAAATATATTTATAAAAATAATTACCAAAATATATTAAAAATAATTTTTTTTCTCAAAATAAACTTGTGCAACTAGAATTTTCTAAAATAAATTTATGTTTCTGTCAATTAGTTTAATAAGTATAGATTTTAATATGATAGATTTTAATATGATGTTATGTTTTTTTTCTGATAATATTATATTTGAAGTCGTCTCTCTACCTCTAAATAAATATGTAATTATCTGTATGTTAAGCGTTATTTAGACAATCTTTCTACGCATATTCCTTTTTTTCTTTCTGGAAACGTCAATGATACAACGGGATCCTACTCGCAATATTCCAGCGAGCACCCCGGGTTCGAGCTTCTTTACAGGGCAAACTCAGCACCCATAGGGATCTCCAGAGAAAAATCCATCATATTTGGCACCACAAAGAGGTGTTTACAGGATTTAAACTTCAAAACTTACGCGGTGTTTACAGGATTCAAACACCAGACCTTATGACACTCATATAATAATTCAGCTGAACTAGATATTATTTAATCATAAAAGTAAATGGAAACATAATTTGATAAAATTTCAAATTCAATGCATGGTACAAGCTTTTTATATAATGTTCAACTCAGTACAACATGCTTTCACTTTAATTTATGATACAGATAAGAAAATTGAATTCCCTACTTTAAACACTTGATTAATTTAAGTACGTTTAATAATATTTTTGCCATAATAAGATATTGTTCTGGTTATTCTATATATGGTCAAAACATTAGTCATAAAAGCACCTGAAAATAATCTTTGTTTATCTACTAAAGTGGAAACAGGAATATTTTTCCATAATTCACTGAAAACAGAATCCAATTCTGCATAAGCATCATCATGTAATCAGCAACTAATTTGAATAAAACCAACAAGATAATAAATATCTAGAAATTGTTCCTAAGTATAAAACATAAACAGAGAGAGTGATCTTGTTAAATCTACATAGAGAAAGCCGAATATTTGATTATGGTGTATTTTAAAGACCAAGAGATGTAACATAGTATACTTAATTTGGCAATGTGATGCGTGCACAAAATGTAAAAGAACATGCCCATGTGTTCTTTCAGGCCAATATCATTTTAGAAAATGGATTATACTAAAATGCATAACTCTTTTTATAAGTCTCCGTTTCCATAGGTGGTTTACAGAGTTTTAGGGGGCCCGAAAAGGCTGTATTTTGAAAGTTATTTGCATTTTAATTTCGAGATTACGACAAGAGCGGGTAACCAGTTCATAGGATTCTCGACAATATGGGTATAGATTTACATTCATTGCGGTGTCCCGTATGCGATGACGATATAGAATCAAAAGATATACCAATTTTGACAAATTTGGTATATTAAATAGCACATTTTCAACTATTGTTCCTGTATATATGAAAAAGTGGTTTTTTTTTTTTTTTTTTTTTTTTTTGAACGGCAACCTAATCTACTCCTAAATCTACCTATGTCCACTATGGGACTCGAACCCTCAACCTCAAGGTTGGGGGCAAACACCTTTACCGCTAGACCTAATCTACTCCTAAATCCACCTATGTCCACTATGGGACTCGAACCCTCAACCTCAAGGTTGGGGGCAATCCACTATGAAAAAGTGGATTAATGTTGCTTTTTGACGAGAGCAAAAAGTTTAACATACCTCATTTTACGGAAATTGGCATACATTACGTTACAATTCTTGGTTATTTTCCCTTTCTCAAATATCTTATTATTTCAACCCACAATAATTAGACAATTAGAATCATAACTGGTTTCATAGCTCGTCCAAACACCACCTTAAAAATGGAATAATCATGATTCAATCTCTACAGATTAAATTTTAAATTCAATGTATCCAGGAATCAAATTCTTCTTTCCAATAACAAGCCTGATGTGCTAAAGCATATATACCCCCTACATCTTGGAAGTTAAATCACATCAACCACCACCATTGTCCATATTACGAGTCAAACTTATAAAATTTTACAACTTAACTACATAGGAAAGAGGTTAATTGGGTGAAACATATTAGTCATCCGTTAGGTGGTTTAATATATATGATATTGATTAATACACTTAGGTGGTGTTTGTTTGCAGCTTAATGAAACCAATCAGCACTGAATGTTGAATCATTCATCATTAAGTGCGTTTGTTTAGCGACTCTGAATGAAGTATATGTTGAATGAGACAGCAAAAAACTGCTGAATCATTCTTCTTTAAAACATATGTTGAATCATTAAGCAGTCAGAGTTATTATAAAAAAGTTTCTCACATTCAAAACAAGTTATATGCAAAACCTCCTAATCATTTAGAATGTTGAATCATTCAGCGCTTAATCATTTTGCTCCTATCAAATTGATAAGGACCTTACTGTTTATAAGTTTTAAAAAATGTGTTACATAATGTAGAATCATAAGACTTGGTCAAAGGGTATCGGGCACTCACTTGATGTAAAATCATTGAAAATTTTTAAGAGATATGATAATGAATGTTGACTTTCTAGTTTCTAATGAATATATTCCAACAGAAAGCTTAATCTGGTATGAACAATCTGCATCTTTCATTTACAGTAGCAGGTAGTGGTTTTGAGTATAGATTCTGTCTTTTGGAATTAGAGGTTGACTTTGATTTTTATTCTGTATTATGATTTAAACTAACTGCAAACATGGGATGATATTATTAATCTTATAAGTTATTCACATACACCTTAAAGATATTTCCATCTCCTCAATCTTCTTAGCCAAATCATGTTTTCCACACTTCTTTAATCCATCTATACACGTTTTCAAAAGCCTAGTATAAACGGGTCGATTTGGTGGATGCCTTTTAATTTTATGTCATAAAAAATAATCATAAAAACATTCCGTTTCTACATAATCCCCTTCAAAATTGGAGCATATAAATTCGGGAATGGTTTATTTCCATTTTAAATTGATCTGTAAAGAATACTAAAAGCTTCATCAATTTAATAACATCTTGGTGAAGACTTATACAGAAATCAGTCTCACGTGATTGACAAATAGCTTGTGATAACGAGTATAAAGCCCGATTTAGTCATAATTCTAACTAACCCTTTTCCGTATTCGAGATAACCCGCGTTTAATAACCCGTCAATAATAAAGATCTTGCCCGCGAACGGGCGGGTCGAACCCGTTTAGGCTCATTTCTTCTAAAAAAAGTTGGGGCTTCTTTCAATTTTCCAGAACACCAGCCATTTACTAAAACCAACTAAGTTTTCTTATCTTTTACTATTCTTCTAACTAAAGCATAAGCTCCTTGAAAATTCTTGACCTCAAAAACTTCATAAGGTTAGGAATTGTAGACTTTGGTTGTTTGTGAGCAATTAAAGTGTTGAATAAGTCAACAGCATTAGGGCATGTAGTAGTGATTCTTTTTAAAACTGTTGATCTTGCAAATAGAATCATTGGAAATGCATACAGTTTTGTATTTTCTAGATTTGGTTTACAATTATAAGAAATTTAGTACCTGGAAAAAAGTTGCATTGATTTTGATTAGATAACTATACATTAATTGTAACCAGAATTAGCATAACCTAACATGAATACAAGTGCAAAGTAATGTTTCAAAATGAACTAATTACTTTGGAATGAATCTACAAAGCTGACCTAACTAATTCATTGATGTCAGGGTTATAATGTTTAACTGAAACCCTAGAAATTCAATGCCGGAAACTATGTCGCAATTGATTGGCTGGGTGCCAATTTTTCGTATAATCTCAAATCTAAATCCTATGATAAACATTAAAAGGAAATCGAAAATGAAGCTGTTACGAAGCTCTGCTGTTCATGAGAAGTGTTGCTAACTGATATGCGACCCTAATAGTTCGAAAGTCATGCTTATTTCCTCCCAATTCATAATATTGATCATGAGATACAGAGTAGCACATTAAAAGCAAAACAGGAAATCAAATTCAAGCGACATTTTTCTCATAAGCTCCGCCGATCTGCAACAGCCGGAGACAACGCCGACAGAAGGCTATGGATCTTAATTCGGTAGGATCGTCGTTGTTTTAGCGGGGTTCGTCATCGAGGTCGTTGTCTTTGCAGTTGTGGCGGCAGTGGTACGACGTGGTCGTCACTCGTCATCGTAGCGGGTTTGGGATATTGCGGTTGTTGTACGACGTGGTCATGTCGTGTATCTTGCAGTTGTTGCGGCCATATTCCTGTTGAACAAATGGTTTTTGCTGAAGCAATTTTGATGAAGATACCGATGGTGGTCACATGACTTTTAGTTGAAGCAATTAAATGGGCATGTAATTAGATTGTTTGTGATGAATACGAGGTTGGTATCTTAAATTTCTTTTGAAGGAGTTGATTTTTTAATTTTTTTTTATTTGTTGTATTTTGAATCACTTGAGTTTTTTGAAGCATTTTGATCATGATGGCGGCAGGTTATTTTTTTAATTGTTCTTTTTAATTGATTTCTTGAAGCAGGTGAAGTTGAATTTCTTATAGCATTTTGATTTTTTTAGTTATTCTCTTTATTTGTTAATTTAATTTTATCTTACATAAAAATTAAAAAATCACATGAAAGATTATTATCTTCTTACAAATACAGGACATTGGTGGACTTAGGAAAGATTTATGGATCTCGAGTTGTAAAAGGGACAGGGTTGAAGAGTACTGATCAATCATTGTTGCAATTCATCTTCATCCTTTGGAAGAATTATTGTTGGATTTGAAATGAAAGTTATTATAAAACACATATGTTCAAAATTGATGAAAAATTGTTCGTCAAAAACATATGTGTTATTTGCTTAGATATATATATGTTGTGTTATCACTCAAATATGTGTCGTAATAAAATGAATATTTGTTTAGGGTAACATAAGTGTCGGTCTTTTGGATCCATATGTTTTATTTGTACATGTGTGTTATTTAGTTTATAACAACTAATTTTTGAAACTAATGCCAAAAACACATATATGTATAATCGTTAAAATAACATATCCGCAAAATCAGAAAATAACATATATGCACAACTGTTAAAATAACATATCCGCAAAATTGGAAAATAACATATATGCACAACTGTAAATTAAGAAATACGCAACAATTGATTTTCAGAATTAATACCATATAAATTATATGCATAACTGTAAAATAACATAAATGTACAAAATAAACAATATAAATTACCGAAATTAATGCCTCAATTTTAGGAATTTTCAAAAACGGAAATAAAAAATAAATATGTAAAATGCCCTAAATACCCCTAAATAACTAATATGAATTAAATAAATCAAAATTAATATACTAAATTCTGATTGGTTAATAAGAGTTCTCAGAGTTGTTTTTGAAATCAAAGTTCTCAATATAACTCGACCCGATGGATGAGATTGAGAAAGTTTAGAGATTATCCTGATATTGGTTTGGGTCTTGGGGCATTTTGGGCTATTCAAAATACAAATGAATTTAACCATTTGAAAAATAGATTACTAAAATATGCTTTTTTTCGTTTAAAATATAAATTTTCATACAATTAAATATCAGATAATATATATTTTCGACACAATTTGAATACACAACTTTTTGATTGGTAGATAACTCACATGACTACGAATTTTCGAATTTGGATACTAGTTACGAAATCACAAATTCCATATGACGATTGTAGGTCTCACCTTGAAGTGATACTAAGGGTGTAAACGAGTCAAGTTGAGCCTAGCTCGAGCTCGACTCTCAAACTAAAGCTTGAGCTCGAAACTCGACTAGCTTCCATTTTTAAGCTCGAATTCGACTCGGTGAAAATATCGATACTTTTGAGCTCACTCGGCTCGAAAAATTTTAATTTTTTAAAAAATGTACTTTTTTATTGTAAATATATAATATAGTATATAGAAAAGGGTAAAAGGTAATTTATGTATATGAAAAATGGTGAAAATATAATTATGTATATAGAAAAGGGTAAAAAGGTAGGTAAATAAAAACTCGATAAGGCTCACGAGCCTAGAGAGCTGTGTATTTTGGAACAAGTCAATTCCGGGTATTTTTCGAGTCGGTCTCGAGCAATTCACGAGCTGTCTCGACTCGATTACACCTATAGCCCCTTCAACTAGGGAATTCTCTTCCGTTTCTAGCAGCCAAAGCGGTCCCGACAAAGCCTGCAAACATAAAATTTAAGTTTGTGAAAATTGTCATGAGACGTCCTCAAGCAAACAAATCACCCTTTTTTGGGATACCAATTCGGCAATTCCCCTCTACTACATGCCTCTTACAAAAATTCAAATTTAAGGTGTGTCCATGGACTATCTCTGGTACAAAATAACGAGTGGTTCAAGTCTTAACATGTTTGGTAGGCCGTAAACGAACTAAACAAACACAAACGAGGCATATTCGTGTTTGTCCGTTTGCTTTAGGTGCACAAACGAAATAATAAACTATCAAATTGTCCCCTTTGCATTTGTTTGTTAAGAAGTAGGCTTATTTGTGCTCGTTCACTTAACGGCAGCAAACACAAAAAAAATTAATATAGACAACTATGAAACATTTTTTTTATTTTAAACATGTTCAATAACTCATAAAACTATACTTAGGTTGGTAAATATAAATAAAATTTAACAAATATGAATCAACACACATAAGCAAACTTTAACAACGAACATAAACGAACCAATATTAACGAATGTTTAGAAATTTAAATAAATAATAGAGCTATTATTTATATTCGTTCGTTTAACTAAACAAACCAAAAATCTTTTTCCAATCCGTTCATTTATTAAACGAACGTAAACGAAATACTGAGCAACGGTTCACAAACTATTTACCGAACATTTGATTCGTTTACATTTTACAACCATGGTGTTTGGTGATTCGGGTTGTTTGGTAGTTTGATGGTTATGTATGTGTTTTTATATTTATAAAAGACGTCTTTGTAGCTAATCTATTTTTAATATTAATCTTGTTGATGACAAATTTGCAGGTTATATTCAGTCACTAAAATATATGGCATCAAGAAAACGAGTAGATTTTAATAACACAGCAGTCTTTAAAAAAAACGACTATGGATTTCTGTTTGAGTTTGACTGCCGACTGGTCTTGCTTCCTCATCCCCCACCCCCACCACTACCACTACCCTCCCACTCCCCACGCGCCCCAAATATTATAGGTGATGATTTTTACACCAAATGTTTTAATTATCTACCACAATTATTGCATTGTTTACTTGTATAATATACAGATTTAGTTGTGGTATAGGTATAAAAAATTGTGGTAGTAATATTTATACTGATCGTTTCACTCTCGGTTCCATGAGGTGTCTGAACGCGACAAGATAACGAATCATACTCTATTATGCAATTTGTGCGTGTTTTAAACATTTTGTGCGTTTTTTCTTTACAGATCCAAAAATCTCTCAATAATATCCTCTTTTTATTGCTAGTATCTCTCTCTCTTACTGTCGTCATACATACCTTATATTTTAAGATCAGATCTTTCTATAAGATTCTATCTATTGGTTTGCTCGTCATCCAATTCAATTGTTTCTGGTTCTTATCCCGAATTCCCAACAATAATGATCAATTTGAAGCTGCCGCGTGAATAAATTGGGGATTCGATGTTCATGTCTTCCAAGTGTTCGACGAAATTCCCTTGAGAGGATTAAATTAAAAGACTTTTGCTTTTTTACTGTAAACAAGGTATGTAGCTCTTTGATTTTGAATTTTATGAATACATCTTTGTCCTTTATAACTTAACCTATTACACAAAATTAGCAATTTTTATGTATCTATTGAGACATTTTCTTGAAATCTAAATGATTATTTAACATATTGTTTTATGTAGAAAAATGGCAACACCGGTTGAACCACCAAACGGGGTAAGATCAGAAGGAAAACACTATTTTTCAATGTTGCAAGCATTATTTGAAATCGACACAAAATATGTCCCAATTAAGCCTATCGGTAGAGGTGCATATGGCATAGTTTGTTCTTCAATTAACCATGAAACAAACGAAAAAGTTGCAATTAAGAAAATACATAACACGTTTGATAACCGAATTGATGCAATGAGAACGTTACGTGAACTTAAACTTCTTCGACATATTAAACATGAAAATGTTATTGCTTTAAAAGATGTAATGGTCCCGATTCATAGGAGAAGTTTTAAGGATGTTTATTTGGTTTATGAGCTTATGGATACCGATTTGCATCAGATTATCAAGTCATCTCAACCACTTACTAATGATCATTGCCAGTATTTTTTATTTCAGGTATGTCAATTTACACAGTGTTTAGTTATTAGGGTTTAGAAGATATTGTGTCATATTGAATAATCATATGACATTTTGTGAAATGAAATTAGAAGTCTTTCAATTTAGATTAAATAAGATAACTGATTCTTATTGAACAATTTTTATCTATACAGAGCAATTTCATGTCAAATGACAGTTATGCCCTTTCTTTCCTTTCAACACACTTTGCATTTCACCCTTCCAGTATGGGCATGATTGTCCATTGATATGAAATTGCTACGTATGGATAAAAATTAATCTGCAAGAATCAGCTCAAGGGTAAATAGGTGCTTTAATTTATCTGCCAAGAAAGGTAAATATGTCTTTTTTTTTTTTTTTTACATTTCATTAATCTTGAAAATAACCCGAATTTAATTCCTAGCTATTGCGAGGCTTGAAGTATCTCCACTCGGCAAACATTCTCCACCGCGACTTAAAACCCGGAAACTTACTAATCAACGCAAATTGTGACCTAAAAATATGCGATTTCGGGCTGGCCCGAACCCGAAGTGGCACGGACCAATTCATGACCGAATATGTCGTGACGCGTTGGTACCGCGCCCCCGAGCTCCTTTTATGTTGCGACAATTACGGCACTTCAATCGACATTTGGTCCGTTGGTTGCATATTTGCTGAACTTTTAGGAAGAAAACCGTTATTTCCGGGAACCGAATGTTTGAACCAATTAAGATTGATTATAAACATTCTTGGAAGCCAGAATGAAGAAGAAATTGAATTTATTGATAACCCAAAAGCAAGACGGTTTGTAAAGACGTTACCTTTTTCACAAGGGACTTCGTTTGCAAAATTATATCCGCATGCGCACCCGTTGGCGGTTGATTTGTTGCAAAAAATGTTGGTTTTTGATCCGTTGAAGAGGATTAGTGTAATTGAAGCGCTTAATCATCCTTACATGTCGTCGTTGTATGATTCGAGGTGTGATCCTCCGGTTTGCGGTCCACTGGATATGGATATAGACGAGGAATTAGGGGAGGATATGATTAGAGAAATGATGTGGAAAGAGATGCTTCATCATCATCCCGAAGTTGTTGTAACTGAAAATGGTAACGTGTAGGTAATATTTTGTATTTGGACAATGTTTTTAGTCTAAATAAGCATGGAGTATAATGCATTTGTACCATTAAATTGGTATCATGCTTAAAAAACGATATGATTCCACGAGTGAGCTTGTTAATGTTTGAACTCGGTTGTATATATGCATGTTGTCATTGTTGTACACTAGTTATGGATTCATGAGAACGATTAAAATGCTTGTTTTTTCTTGCATAAATTATTTGAATTTTGTATGTTTAGTAAAGGTTTTATGGGATATGGTTGAAATGTTAAATTATAGAAAACAGGGCTACCAAAACAAAATATTTGGTACGGAAAAGTGGTCCCAAAGGGTAGATGTGAAAGCTAAAGTCACTTTGGATCTTTGTCATTGATTTGCATAATTGCATTTGGTATAAATATATCTCAACGATTAAAATGCGTGTTTTTATTGCACTGCCAATGTGACTTTATTTTCATATTTATAGCCATGTCACCATTCATCAATATTGCTACTAAATTTATTATATGAACGGGTAGGGGTGAGCATTTGGACCGAAAAAACCGAACCGAACCGAAAACCGACCGAAATCGAACCGAACCGAAACCGATAACATGTTATCGGTTCGGTTTTGAAAATTCATCGTTATCGGTTATCGGTTCTATCGGTTCGGTTCGGTTTTCGGAAAAGGATGAACATTTGGCCTAAAATAACCGAACTGAAACCGGACCGAACCGAAACCGAACCGAACCGAACCGAAACCGATAACATGTTATCGGTTCGGTTTCGGTTTTAAAAATTCATCGTTATCGGTTATCGTTTCTATCGGTTCGGTTTGGTTTTGACCCGATAAGCACCCCTATGAACGGGTTTTTATAATGTATTTACTAAGGTATAACGTACTATTAATGAATATAAAATTTCTACATATTTGATACATCTTTTATAAATGTAGAAATTAAACTTCATATTCAATACATATTAAGAAAATAAGCGATTCATTAAATGTGTCTTAACATTAGAAAAACTTATTGAAAATAAAAATAAGGTGTGATGAACATTAACTACATATGATGATAAGAAACAGAAAATTAACACAACTAGTGAATGCAATAAGAACATAATGGATGATGGAAGGAGATAATTCAATTGAAAATATAATAAATAGAACTGGGATACCCTCTCTCACAACTATAAATTTAGAGCCTACAATACTCGTAACAAAATAACATAATGATCTTGAAATCCAGACACATTCCTCCTTTATTCTTTTCTCTCATGTAACAACATCTAGTCACTTTTATCAATTACCTTTTTGGTCCTTCTAGAATACACCTATCGTATTCTTGGTATGTTAATGTCCTATAGTATTTTGCGCAATCCTATTTTATTGCAAGGAAGATTAAACATCTTTCGTTATCTTTGTAGAACAATTTTGAACATTCTTTTAACTACAAAACTTTATTCATGTGCATCTATATAACTTTAAGCCAATTGTGGAGCCAACATAGTCTTAAGAATTCACAAGTCATTGTACCAAACATTAGGATAGACATGCGCCCGTTCCAATAATCGAACTGAACCACCCGGGACCGAACCAAGAAAATGGTTTTCGCTGGACTGAGGACCAAACCGAACCGAACCGACAACTGTGGTTTTCTGATTTTTTTCTTACTTTTTCGGGGTTTATTCGGTTTTGGACCAGACCCAACCGGACCGAGAACCAATTTGTATGAATATTAGAACTGACAACCGGACCACTTAGTTCAGTTAGGTTCAGTAGTTTCAACTTATTCTTGGTCCACTTAACTTAGCATATTGTACTTAACATGCAATATACTAAAGAAGTTGCAAAACTTAAATATAGAAAAGTGAAAGTTGAAAGTATTGTTTAGAAAAATGATAAGACTAATCATAAATGAAAATGACTAATAAAATACATACAAGTACTACTACTACTTGGAACTAAATGAGATGCTTGTAGATCCATTAATGGCACACTTATTTTTAACTATTTTTAGGTCAGAAAATTTCAACTTAAGGACAGTTTCATTCAATCAACTTAATGTCAAAAGTATGCATACACTTTCACTGTAACAAAAACACCATTAAAAGCCTACAAACTTCACAGACTTTAACATATCATTATCCACGTTCTGTGATCTGTATCACCACTTCATAAGTTTGAATCCTCAGACGAATCTGCAAATTCTTCCTGGTACATTTCCTCGATCATCGGTTTCCATAGTCGAACTCGAGCGTTTATGAACCAATTCGACACCTAAAAAATTCTCAACAACATTAAAAATAAGAATTAAATCATACAAGTTAATGATTTCTTAGTAGACATTTATTAATTACTTGATTCTTTGACAATCCTGTTTGTGATGCTAACATAAGCTTCTCATTGTCATTCGGGTACCTATAATCATAAAAACAATCTATCAAATTCAATACAATTTTTAATGTTTTATAAGATCTTATAATTGTTCTTACGGATGAAGAAAGTGTTCGAACAACCATGACCGTAGGATCATGACAGATGTCTCGGGTAATCCCCGAATGGGCCTCCAAGTTTGTCTTGGGCCCGCAATCATTCCAATTTGTTGAAGGGCGATTCTATTGGTTTCTTTATCAAACAAGCTTAATTGTGAAAAACCCGTGTTAATTTTGGGCAAATCTTGCAAGATTTTCTTTCGGGTCGAATTAATTCGGGCAAAAATTGCATCCTTTAAGCCCGAAAAGTGTCCTGACATTGAATTAAGTGCTAATGCAGTGTATGATTTCCCTGATCCTAAACCTGCATTTATTTCAAATGAAGAAACTACTTCTTCTAGTTGATGGTAATATAGCTCATATCTTCTCTCTACCTGAAATTAATCACAAATAAATAAAAGTTATCAAATTATGGGCTTTCAATGATACTATATAATATATATGTATATATATACCTCTTCTAATAAAGAAATGAGCATTGCTAATGTGGCTTGAAGTTCTTGTTTCTCCATTGATAAACCGTTACTGATTAATTCCGCATTTAATTCGGAACATAATCTTAATGACCCGTAATAACCCGAACCCGATAATTTATGAGCAAATAACTTGTTGGTAGAATCAAGATCTTTTCCATTAATATTAACAATTTCTTCAAGCAAAGATTGAGTTGGTTTCAAATATCTTGAACTACTAATTGATACTGAGAGTGATTCTGTTGCATAAAATGTTGAAGAAGATGAATATTCAGAAGGATTAAATGTTTTTCTTGTTTTTTCTTGAGAAACAAAATTACATCTTTCTCCTCTAAATTGTGTTGATGAAGGAAAAAGAAAATCAGAGCCTAAAGAGAGTGAAAGTTTTTTACTTTGACTTTGACTTTGATTGTGGTGGTGTTGGTGGTGGTTAAGTTGTTGTTCATCCAGCATTTGTGGGATTTGAATAAGGTCAACTGAACTTGAAATTCTTTCACCAAGAGATTGAATTGAGGGAAGTACATTAACAGATTGAGGTGGGTATGAGCCAAGATTTCTTAAGTCAACTCCATAAGCATCAAAATGTTGACTTTCATAATGGGCTGGGTTTGAAATGAGAAATTGATGAATAATGTTAGGGTTTGAAGAAGATTCTGGTGACACCATGATCGGTAAACAGAATCAAGATTGTAAATAAAAGCTAAATTAACATCACCCAAGTGATAAAGAATCAATTTTTAACATGGGTTTTTGAATTTTAGTCAAAACTAACTCCCATAAGTCAAAGCAATTGACGAACTAGATGGAAACAGAGGAGGGTATTAATAATTAGATGAAAAGCAGGCAACTTTGGAATTTAAAGAAACTATTTTTAGAGTTTGCAAACATACCTCAAGTTTGGTTAAAATGTTGCTAGATTTATCAAAAAAAGAAAAAAGATTCTCTCTTTTTCTGTTTTCTGTTTCTCTCTCTAGAAAGCAGCTGAAATCTTGCAAGCAACAGACCTCTGCAAGATCTATGCAAAGAAACAAAACCTATAAAATCAGCTACAATATATCAAGTGAAAAATTAGTAAAAAGACATAAAATTGAATAGGAAAAAAAAAGAATTAATAGATTATACATACAAATTGGTTCCTACTAAATTTTTATAATTATATTACTACTCATTTGATAATACAAATGTCGAAATCAAAAAGTAAGATTATAAAAAAATAAAGAATTAATAGATTATACATACAATCATTTTATCAATTAGGAAGATCTAGTAGGAATTAAAAATACAAATTTTCTAGGAAAAATGGTCCCCTACTCTTACTCCATTCCCTGACTACATAACAACAACAAAAGCCTCGGCAGCTTTTTAATTTTGCCTGCTGAATTACTACAATTTTCTTTCTTTGGGGAACTCAAAAAGCTCCATCTTTTTCTCTCTCACCCAAATCATAAAAAATCCAAATTTTGTTATAAATTGTGTAATCTTTTGTACCCACTTTTATGTTCTCAAATTGTCTCTATCTATCTTGTTACATTCTTGGAGAATATTTTCACTCGTGTTGACGCATGCATCATGAATGTTCAAGAAAACCAAACGAGTGTACTCGTGTTCATGTAAACAAAAAAATAAAATAAAAAAGTAAATAATACTTCCTCCGTATCACAATAAGGGATACACTTTCCATTTATGGGTATTTCACAATAACTGATACACTTCAAAAGTTACCTTATTTGGCAAAAATGTGGAACCCAACCTCCACTAACTATCCACTTTAATAAAGTGAAATTACCCTTATACCCTTACTTTTACTTTTAAAACTAATTAATATCACTTATGGGACCCATCATCCACTAACTATCTACTTTAATATATTTTAACCATACTTTAATATATTTTAACCCTAGTTTAATATTTTGCCTCAAACTCCGTGATCTTCCAAATGTATCACTTATTGTGATACGGAGGAAGTATATACGAGTAAAAAAAATTATTGGTGTGCTGATGGGATAGATTGTGTGTTGTTGAGGTGATTGTTTAAATTTTGTTCTTTTTAGAGTCTTTTGTATGTCCATCTCTGATTACTTATAGATATTATGTTTAATGAGATCTGTATAAAATTGGCCCACTGGTTGATTAAAGTGTCTGAACAATGTTGATATTCTCAGTTAAATTCCATTTGGAGTACAACCCCACCCTCAAAACAATCCCTACTCTCTTATTAAACACTGAAATATGACCCCTTTAATGGAGACTGAATCTTTGCTCTTACACACTTGTGAATACTTACATGCATGCAGTGTGTGTATATACAGGATGGTTCATGCGAGAACAACTCTTTTTTGCGAGAACTGCTAGAAAACTTTTGAAACATTAGAATAGGAGATGTGCGCCTAAAATCATGAGTGATCTTTTCGTAATTATGTGAACAATAAATGATTAATTTTTAGGGGCGCAAGGGTAATTATCACTTTGTCTCGTACTTTTTCTTCTTCAACGAATCAGCACCGGCGATTTGGCAAGATGTCCGGTGACACAACCACCGCCGGCATCACCACCGACAACCACCATCGAGATCTGGGCTATTTGTTGTATTTTGCGTTAGTTTTCTATACCAGTTCCGGAGACTTGATAATATCTATTTGATTATTACGTATGTTTTGATCAAGCGAGTAGACACATAAATATGCACAAATATAAGCATTGTTGGTGATTTGAATCACCAATATGACTTAAGTGTAATGAGATTAACTTGTATAATTTTTAATAAATATTGAACAAATACGGGGTGGTGCGGAGTGCACACTTGCTTGATTCTCTGGCTGGGGTCGAGCTGAGAGGTCAGTTGTGCATTTTTTTATTTGGGTTATTATTCCTTTATAAAAAAAATGCATAGAAAATCCGATTTGAAGCATTCAAACCATTTTCTGACTCGATGAATTTGACCCGAATCCGACCTGATTTTGACAGTTTATACAGTTTGAAAGCTCCCTTATGGCAGTTTCTAGTGGTTTTTCCGTCAGTTTTGGCCATCTTCATTGAACGAAATTGATAACATTCACATTCTCTGTTCTTGAACACTGATTTATGCGATTTGAGATTTCGATACTACAATCAAAATGATTTAATAAAAGTGATCATACATGACTTTAAAGTTTTACAAGCAATCAAAATTCGTATAATCTCTAGTACCAATATCATTTCTCTAATCTTTATATTGTCCAATATTTGATCTTGATTTTGGTATAGTTGTGTAAGGGAACTGCTGTTGATTAATCCCTAATTTGGGTGTAAGAAATTCGTTTTTTAAATAGCTGTTTTTGAACCAAATCATATACAAGAAGAGGGGGTTTGAACAAAAAGGGTTTTGTTATTTGCTGATGTTGGACAAATTGACCCATTAGATCAGTATTTTTAGTTATTACAAAATTTATTTTGATAACATTAAAAACCGAATTTAATGCGACAAATCTCACTCAAAATGGATTATTTTTTTAGCAAGTTATGGGTGTTTAATGAATTTTTCGAGCTGTTGATCGGAAAACCATTTCGACTGCAATTCGTTTTACCCGGAAACCTTTTCGAACACCTATCCAAAAAGTGGCTTTGGAAGGTGGTTTTCGGGTAGAGTTGTTTTCGAATATGTGAAACTCGAATGGCTACAAAATCACACATTCTTTAACTCTAAACCTTATCCAAGTAGAATGAAATAATTCTGAGCATACACCATGAAAGATGGTCAATTTTCGGTCTACTACAACAAACACACCCTATCCTGACCACGCGAAAAGAGGTTGTCGCGACAAAATGTCGTCGCTATAGCCTATCCCGACGACGTGTGGTTGGTAACTGAAAGAATTCAATTGCTTGGTTTATTCTCATTTACAATGTACTATAAATACACAAGACTTACCTATTCACTAAGCTACAATCGAGCCATGATATACGTCCTACTATATTACTAATGTTGACTAAATAAATGACAATCAATAGACTTTAATGCAAATATATTCTAACAGCTAATATATTCTAACACTCCCCCGCAGTCGAAACGGGGGAAGAATGAACGTTGAGACTGGTACGAAAGTCTTCAAACAAAACCAATGGTAAACTTTTTGTAAAAATGTCAGCAATCTGATAACGAGACGGGACGTGTAAGACCCGAACCAAACCCCGAGCCACTTTTTCACGAACAAAGTGGATCTCCATTTCTATATGTTTGGTGCGTTGGTGTTGCACGGGGTTACCGGATAAGTATATGGCACTAATGTTGTCACAATATACCAAAGTTGCTTTCTTAATTGGACAGTAGAGTTCGAGCAACAAGTTTCGTAACCAGCATGATTCGGCAACCACATTCGCCACTCCTCGATATTCCGCTTCGACACTAGATCGAGAGAGCGTTGGTTGTCTCTTGGCCGACCATGAGATCAAATTGTCACCTAAGTAAACACAATACCCGGATGTGGACCGACGTGTGTCGGGGCACCCACCCCAATCCGCATCGGTGTAGGACACAAGCGTTGACATAGATGACTTAGATAGTGTTAAGCCATATGTGTGTGTCCCTTTTATGTACCGGATAACACGCTTGATAGCGGCCATGTGAACTTCTCGTGGGTCATGCATAAACAAGCACACTTGTTGGACCACATACGAGATATCGGGGCGGGTGAAGGTGAGGTATTGTAAGGCCCCGACGAGGCTTCGATATAGGGAGGGATCGGTAACCGGTGGGCTCGTTGTGGCACTAAGTTTTGGCTTGGTATCGACCGGGGTAGAGGAAGATTTACAATTTGTCATACCGGCACGTTCAATAATATCCAAAGCATACGAGGATTGAGACAAAAATAAACCCCTGGATTGTTGTTTAACTGATACCCCTAAAAACGAACTTAGCGGCCCCAAATCTTTCATAGCGAACTCGTTTGCTAGGGAAGAAATGACTTTGTTGAGAAGAGTGTAACACCTCAATTTTTAAAACACCTTTTAAATCATATTTTTAAATAAAAATATTACAAAGTCCAATATCCAAAAATACGGTTTAACAAAAACCTTTGAAAAGATTATCAGAGTATTAAAATCCGGTGTTACAAAAATAATATCATAACCATAGGATAACGAGATCTACCTATAAGCTCCCGAGCTAAACATCTCTAGGCCACCTCTATCGCGACCTTCTAATCCTTCAATCTCGAACCTGAGTACATAGCAAAAAACAAAGTAGTACGTGAGATAAAATAGTCTCGTGAGATACATGGGTTTTCGACCCATTCTCAAATATAATAAAAGTCATATTCATTATTCTTCTTTATTCATTTATTACTTATTAACTCGTGATCTTATCATTTTTATACATATATACTAGTAAGCTAACCATAAGCTTACTCTCATCAAAATCACATACTTGTAAGCTAACCTGAGCTTACACATACTTTATCACATACGCTACGGACCTCTCCGAAGCAAACTCCCCCGATGTGGGTTATCTAGGTAAACTCCCCCGTTTCCGGGTTATCTATTGCTCCCCCGATTTCCGTGTTATCTGAAACTCCCCCGCTTTCCGGGTTATCTATTTCTCGACACACTACCCTTGCGTAGGGTGGTATCGCCCCAAGTAGGTGTCACTAACTCCCCCAACTTGTGTGGGTTATCTATGATCCGGATCCTTTTCTCAACACATATTGAAATCATAAAAAACGGGACTATGCCCCAATAATACATACTCAAACATAAATTAGAATACATTTATTCTAATTATCATATTATTCTCGTTTCTTATTCAATATCAATATTAACTTTACCGAGTCCTTTATTAAATAAAACATATTTATCATTTATCAAAATTATATTACTTTAACTTCTCTTTGACTAGAATACATATTTATTACTAGTCACTTTACATCTATTCTCTTAGCAATTCAGTCACTACATTTATTAGTATAATATACTAATCAATATTCGTTACTTAAAAATCATTGTTATTAGCTTTATTAATAAATATTATTAATAAGCCAAATATCATAGTTTCTTAATCATTACTCTTAATCAAACATCATATTAACAAAGAGTTATTAATTACTTATCATTATCATAATCTCTTTCGAAAATCATTAGTCATTTAGACATACTTAAATAGTCTACTACTTGCATTTTCTTACATTTTTAATCATATCTTTATTAAAAACATTTATTAATAAAGACTCACAAAACATCATAGTTTTCAAAATCATTTGCTATGTACTCAGTAAAAGTCTCATGTACTCACCTTAGCCAAGCTAAATCCAAATCGTGTCTATTAACACAAATCCTTGCTTTCCAACTTGTGAAATGTCACCAATCTTTAGGTCTTCTTGACCTTTGATGTTAAGATCCACAAGATTGATGAATATTTGAGCTCTAGAACACCAAAATCGCCCCCTTTCTTCTCTCAAATCGGCTGCACATGTTTAGGTTTGACGAGAATGAGAAAAACCCTAAAAACCCGATTCTTATATGAATCTGACAGATGTCGTGTTCGCGATCCACACCTCGCATTCGCGAGTTTACGCGCTCCGGTCATTCTCGTGTCCAACTCGCGTCCGCTAGTCCCAACTCGTGTCCGCGCGTCTAGGTCTCTGATTCGCTTACTCGTGTTCACGAGTCCATTCTCGTGTTCACGAGTCCATTCTCGTGTTCATGAGGTGGGTCTTCGTGACACGATTCCAATCTTCGTGATCACGAGGATCCCCAGAAATACCATTTTGATTTCCAAACTTGTTTCCAACCAAGTCTTGACCCGATTTCGTCCGTAACTTTCTCATACGATGTCCAAATGACACGAAACCAATTTCCACGTGTTTTAAATGATTTATCCTTATTTATCATATTTTTTTATAACTTATTCGATTCAAATTTTCGAGTCGTTACAACTATCTACCCCTTAAAAAGGATTCCGTTCTCGAAATCTCCTCAAAGATTTCCAATCCGCATTCAACCACGCATTTCGCTTCCATATTCTCGTATTGATTACAACTGCATTTTCCCAATTATTATCCAATAATAAATTATACATTTAATGTAACACCCTAAAATTTACAAGATTTTTAAAATTTTTGAAAACAAAATTATAATCAAAAGGTCCCATAAATAAATCTCAGACATTAATATTTAACATTTAAAATGTATTTATTGCGGAAATAGTTAAGATAAAGTAAAGTATTTTAAAATATTAAATGATGTCCACATCAGTAATGAAAAGATACAGCGGTCAACCGTCCACCTTCTCCTTTCCTTTGCTGGTACCTGAAACAATGTGGGGGAAAGTTTGGGTCAGCTGGGGAAGCTGAGTGAATAATTCTCAAAATGTAAACAATCATAACATACAACACATGAGGGCACATCGGTGTACTCCTACTCAGAATCTACTCGATTAATTACTCAGATTATTTCTCAGATTTTTATTACTCAGATTTTAATTTATATAGCGCGCTTGTGTGATTTGGGACGAGAGATCAACCTCGCCCCTCCTCACACCTCAGATAGGCATAAGCCAAAAACTCAGACGGGAGTGATCCCAAAACTCAGACGGGAATAATCCCAAAACTCAGACGCGAGGTGATCCCAGGCATATAGCCAAAAACTCAGATGTGTGTTATTATGTTTTATTATCTCTTTAACATAATTATCTCAGATGCCCTAGCAAGTAGTAGCACAGAATGACCCTGTGCCGAGCTCGGTTACCCAGGCACAATGTCTCAGATCATGAATAAATAAACAGATGCTCAGATACTCAGATAACAGGTCAAACTCAGATAACAGATCGAACTCAGATAACAGCTCAAACTCAGATAACAATTATGGTGTAAGAAATGTAACACATAAGTCATGCATGTACAACGTTAAAACTGAATACACGGTGAGAATACTCACCTCGAGAAAACGTAAGCTCCAAAGGATCCTCAATACTCTAAGGCGCTGCTCGGTTATTCCTAGATGATCCTAAAAGCATAAAAATGAAACCCGAATTACAGTCCGTTCTAAGGACTCAATTTAAAAAAAACTGGCAGCACCCGTCGGTCTCACGGAAACTGCTATAACTCTTAAACTGTGCAGTAGATTTATCCCATATTTTTACCATGAAAATTAGACAACCAGAACTACATATCTCTGTGAGACGGTCACGGGATAAATCAGACTCTAAGCGTCTCAAAACAGTGATGCAAGACAGACATGCTGCATAGGTCCTTTTCCTAATAGCATCATATTAAAATGGTTATACCTTTTAAACCGTAATTCGGATTGACGAGAGGGTTGCGGCGTTGAAAAGTTAACTCAGAAAACAAGGTCCCAGCATGGGCCAAAAACTCAAAATGTTATCCCAAGTAGGTTAAAAACTATTTAGAACAGTAGGGCAGATTCTGTTAAAAATGATGATTTACAAAACTCGATTTAGCAACCCGGCCCGTCACCGAAAAACCCAAGTAGGTTAGGGTTTCTATCCGATAGCTGAAAACTATTATTTACTTGAATCCTATATATATATTTCTATAACACTAGATGGTAAAAGTTCTTGATTGGGAAACCGAGAACCCTACGGGTTCGGTTTCCCCTTCGGTTACAAATTTCCCAATTTTATAAAACGGTTAAACAACCCAACCCACCGAGACAACCCGAGGCTCAGCCTCGGCTGCCCGGTCCACAGATTTTAGCCCGGATATCCAACCACAATCTTATGCTAATCTAACTAGTCGGGACATAACTATTAAATCAAAACGGAACAACAACGTCAACAATACAATCAACACCGAAGCCAACCTAGGCTCGGTACAAGACTATCAAGACTGCAGCCCTAATAAGCGCCCTTCACGAAACAGATTAGCAGCTTGGTTAACGAGAAAAACAAGAAAACAAAACGATGGAATAGGGTTAGAGGATTACCGAATCAACTAACACTCGAACCGAGCACGATTGTTGTTTCCGACTAGATTGCTTGCAAACTCCTTGTGCAATCTCTCCTGCTCTAAACCACACAGAATCGAACCCGAAACCACAGGTTAATAATCGGGATTATGGATAGAGGTAAACGATACAAGAGAAACAATTCTCTCACTGATTGTGGATCACCAGAATCAGAATTGAAGATGTACACGCCAATAGCCAAACGGAAATGGAATGCAGATGTTCAACGTGTAATCTGCTCGATACGTAGGACCATAACCCGCAACATAATATCAATCGGTTAGCGCAGAATCAAATGTGAGAAAACGGGAAGGAATAGGAAGTTCTTACCAAGAGCGATAGCAGGGATTCCTAATTCGATCAAGATGTGTAACAGCTCCCAAGAATCTTTTCTGTTCGGCTCCTTCAACTCGCAAGGCTGCTCCATTGATCACTGAGTCGACTTTGAATGGAAGGCAGTGAACGAGCGCTTGGATTGGGTAGCAAAGAAACGAATTGGGGGAAGAGGGTGCACGTCGGCCGAAAAGAATATGGAATTAGGGCTGCTCATTTGCTAAATACAATATTAAGATGAAACAAGGCTTTAGATCGGGTTGGGCTTAGCAGCTTTGAGACTTTGCATGATTAAAAACTCGGGCTCCGTCTACTGCCCTATTATCACCGAACCCACAAAGAAAAAGAGAAAAAGAAAGAAAGGAAAAGAAAGAATAAAGGTGGGTCTCGACTCGGTTTAGAAACGAACATACGGAAAACCTTGGCCTAATCGGCCGGTCTCGAGAAACGATAGCGTTTAATAAAAACGAGCTGACTAACTATTTATTTACCCAACTAAATAAAAGAATTAATAATTAATAACAATAACTACTAGTTACTTAATTAGGTTAACCCGACATGTCTAATTTAATTAATGTCAAAATAATACGAGACGTTTTAACCATCAATTAAATGCATCCAGATTATCAGGTTAATTTAATTTCATATAATAAGAATTTATTAAATTTAATTATACAATTCTCGGGGCGTTACAACTCAACTCCACTTAAAATAGACTTCGTCCCCGAAGTCATGGCTCAGAAGAAACTCAAGGTAATCTCACATCTAAATCACGCTAGGCAACGACACCTGTCCTCAACGAAAAGTAACGAAAGGTTAAGAATAGAACGAAAGTCTCCAAGATTAAGAATAGAATGAAATCCTACAAAAGTTAAGAATGGAGTGAAACTTTTTAAAGCGACCTACGCGATCCAAAATAAATTCCAGTTCTTGCAGCTACTCGCACTATCTGCTGACTCTAACGACGCAACAGGATAAGGGTAATAGAATAAAAATCGAAGGGCATTGTAAGGATCTCGGTTTACTCATGATAATGATTGAAGCACAAAATAACCCACGATACTCAGATGTAGACGTCTTCTTAGTCGGATACAGTTGCTGCACTCAGCGGCTAACGTTGTGTTGAATCTCCGATTCAACTCCACTTGGAGATTTGTTACGGTTGGGTTGGTGACGACGGATGATTTCAGTGTGGCATTTGGTTATCCAATCCATACTCACAACCACACACACGCTCCCGTGGCGATAGGGGTAAATTTTACGAAAGATTTCTTTTCGTAGGGCTCAATGAAACACTCGCGATACACTTTAGTAACATAAAACGTATTATCATAAACAAATCTCTATTAATAATGGCTCAGAAAGGTCATCTACTCTATGGGACATCAGTTTGGCTCAAGCATAATAAGCACTTTAGTGGTTTACACCATTATCAATTTATGCAAAAATAGAAATTTATTCCAAAGAAATGTACATATCACTCAGAATTCTGATATACTCAGGTATATAACTCAGAAATATGACCCAGAAATATAACTCAGAAGTTCTAACTCGGAAATGAACTCAAAACATATCTCAGGGGTATAACTCAAAAATGTATAACTCAGGAGCAAACTTATAAATCTTAACTCAGAAGCAAACCCAAAACTCTAACTCAGTAACAACTCATAAGGTAATAATATTTACAAGTAATAGCATTAGGTATAAATCACATTTCTACTCATTCTTATCATTACTCGCGTGTTCCAATTTACCAGCTTATAATACTTGGAATGATATATTCTCTCTCCACCGCGTCATTGGTGCTCAAAATAACTCTTCTTTAACATTATATTGTTACCTTACTCTATTAGGTTTGCACATTACCGATGTTGATAACCCTTTAAATAGCTCAAATTAACGATCTTGTCATTTAACTCGTCTTATCAGGTTCTCATTCTACTACATTTAGTGGTTTCTCGATAATATTTTAATAGATGTTTTCTCATTCATCTAGTTAAACGATCCCTTAATAGACTGTTTCCCTGATTTTACACAAATTAAAATGTCTCTTAATTATTTTGACCATATCTACTCATTAATTTCATGTTACCCACCAAAAATTCCAATTAAATTTCATACTCTTATTTTAATGATCTTTCATTACTCAATTTACAATCAAATCATTAATCTACTACCTTCTCATCTTTCAGAAAATCTTGTTAATTCAATAAAATTTTATTGTTCAATTTACTTATTGTATTCCTCGTTTACTTGATTCCACAATTATTCTTAATTCAATAATTTAATAATAATAATAAAATATATTATTTGATAATTCTAAATATAATATATTACTCAATTCAATAATTTCATTTGCTCATTCTCCTTAACTCCATCCATAAGTTACTCGCAAATAAAATATTCATTAATAAAAATTTTATAATACCAAAAATACTAAATACAATTTCCCGATAGTTTACCACTTTTATCTTTTAACTCATCTTAATAACTCGTTCACTTTACTCGATCAATAAATTTCTTATAAACTCAAAATTACTTAAAAGTCAATCCAAACTAAATTTTATGATCGAACTCGTTTTATTAGTTCATCACTAGCTCAATTAACGACCTCATTTTACTCGTTATCTCATTATTTATATAATTGTAGTACTTACCATTTCTCTTTTGCACAATTGCATTTACCCCGATAAATCTTGGTTCATTAATTTCTCCATTAATCCCGATTTCCAATTTTATATACTCGGTACTTACACCATAAAATTAATTCAAATATTCTCAATTTGATCTATTCGGTGGTTACTCTTATAAATTTTCAAATCAAGTATATGTATATAGATTTCATACTTTTAAAATCCTCATCTAGAAAATCTCTCTGCATAAGCATCATGCTCATAATAATTATAAATAATACATAATGATAATTATTTCTCAGAATTTCCCTTTTTACTCCTACTCAACTCCACTTGGAGAAAACTCGTCCTTGAGTTTGGCCCTAGAATTCTCTATTATGATAACATAAATAACATATACTCACTCAAGCTAGTAACATGCATAAAATAAATTCACAATAACAAGCATTGGTCCATCGTTCCCCTCAAAATCTCCCCATAACCAACCAAAAGTCCTGTGTGGAAAGTAATAGGGGCCCTCTATTAATTTCGACACCTACCTTTGTTTGGTCACGAGTCAATCCCGAAGTTCACAACTTCCCACATATAAAAATAATCCACAAACAAATCACACTTAGAAGAAAGAAAAGTTTACTTTCAATATCTGATAGATACAGATATGCACTCAGCTGTGGTTACTCAAAACCTCATAAACATTACTCAGAAATCATGCGTATATTTAGTTTCATACGCGATACTCGGATAACTCAGATTCATAGAAATATTTCCACTTTGTTACTTTCACAATGCGAATATCGTTTTATCTTCTACTCTTAGTTATCTCATTTGTCATTTCCTATGAATAACATTTACTCTTTCTCAAAATTTTATTCGATTTATTGCCGTCTCGAACGACAACTAATATTTTCTAGTTCAACATTCTCGGTTAATTACTCTAATATACTTATATAGCTCGTTTATTAGCTCTGCGTTAACTTAACAATCTCCCACTGAACTCGTTATTCACATGACGTCTTGCACTCAACTATTTAAACCACTTACTCATAATGTTTTCTCATTTTATTCCAATTTAATGATTCTTAAATAAATATTAATTTGTTGACTTTTCGACCTGAAATTTTCTCAATTATTACAACTCATGGTATTCACGAATTTTTTTTTAATTTCTCATTTAATAAATTTAATATAATCACTTCTCTTTTAACACTATTTAATAATTCTCTTTAATACATTCTATAGATTTTTTCACAAATTTGGAATTCCATATTAATGTATCTTTTGGCAATACTCATTTTATTATCTCATTAAACTTATTTCTCAAAATTTTAGTTCGATATCTCCTCGTTTAGCTCGAATGTAATTATTTTTTCATTTTCTTGAATTAATAATTTCTCCTTACACAACCTGGTAAACCCTCATTTAAATATTTATTAATCTCTGATTTACTAGCTTCAATAACTCTTTCTATAAAGTGTTTTTCTTCGAAATGAAAACTTTTAATATTCTCCGAGTTTCAAAATTTATTACTTCTCTTTAATATTAGGAACTTCTCCGTTTCTCATTTACTCAAGCATGTTTCTCATTTGATAATTTATGAATTTTATATTACAAATTGGTATTCATTTATCACACTTTTGGTTAAAATTTCTCAGAATTATAAAATCTCATTTCAACTCTATTAGGTGTTCCTCTGAATTGGAAACTTTTATTATTCTCATTAAAATTTATAATTCCTCTAGTATGCGTATTGGTATATGCATAAATATATTAAACACTGAGAATTAAAACTAGAATTTTACTCCGAATTTTGCTCTAAATTATACTCAGAATTATCAAACCTCGCATTCGTATATCTATATATACATAGTATTTAATCGTACTATTCATATGTAATTTTCATATGTTATTATAACTTTTGGGGTTTATTTCACAGATGTAATCAGAAACAACACTCGGAAAGATATACTTAGAAAATAAACACAAAAATCTCAGACTACTCTACTCATCCATACTCAGAATACAACATACATCTCAGATAAATAAAAACTATTAAATATTACCAGCAATGGGAAAAGCGAGAGGTCGACGTGACATGCTGTATGCTTGATGTGGAAACTTTTCTCAGAAAATATTTTACTCAGTTCGCGTTTTAAAACTCGAGACTCAAACTTGAGATTGAATCCACCCCTTGTGAATCCAAATCCCTCAAGTCAGAGCTCTGATACCAACTTGTAACACCCTAAAATTTACAAGATTTTTAAAATTTTTGAAAACAAAATTATAATCAAAAGGTCCCATAAATAAATCTCAGACATTAATATTTAACATTTAAAACGTATTTATTGCGGAAATAGTTAAGATAAAGTAAAGTGTTTTAAAATATTAAATGATGTCCACATCAGTAATGAAAAGATACAGCGGTCAACCGTCCACCTTCTCCTTTCCTTTGCTGGTACCTGAAACAATGTGGGGGAAAGTTTGGGTCAGCTGGGGAAGCTGAGTGAATAATTCTCAAAATGCAAACAATCATAACATACAACACATGAGGGCACATCGGTGTACTCCTACTCAGAATCTACTCGATTAATTACTCAGATTATTTCTCAGATTTTTATTACTCAGATTTTAATTTATATAGCGCGCTTGTGTGATTTGGGACGAGAGATCAACCTCGCCCCTCCTCACACCTCAGATAGGCATAAGCCAAAAACTCAGACGGGAATGATCCCAAAACTCAGACGGGAATAATCCCAAAACTTAGACGGGAGGTGATCCCAGGCATATAGCCAAAAACTCAGATGTGTGTTATTATGTTTTATTATCTCTTTAACATAATTATCTCAGATGCCCTAGCAAGTAGTAGCACAGAATGACCCTGTGCCGAGCTCGGTTACCCAGGCACAATGTCTCAGATCATGAATAAATAAACAGATGCTCAGATACTCAGATAACAGGTCAAACTCAGATAACAGATCGAACTCAGATAACAGCTCAAACTCAGATAACAATTATGGTGTAAGAAATGTAACACATAAGTCATGCATGTACAACGTTAAAACTGAATACACGGTGAGAATACTCACCTCGAGAAAACGTAAGCTCCAAAGGATCCTCAATATTCTAAGGCGCTGCTCGGTTATTCCTAGATGATCCTAAAAGCATAAAAATGAAACCCGAATTACAGTCCGTTCTAAGGACTCAATTTAAAAAAAACTGGCAGCACCCGTCGGTCTCACGGAAACTGCTATAACTCTTAAACTGTGCAGTAGATTTATCCCATATTTATACCATGAAAATTAGACAACCAGAACTACATATCTCTGTGAGACGGTCACGGGCTAAATCAGACTCTAAGTGTCTCAAAACAGTGATGCAAGACAGACATGCTGCACAGGTCCTTTTCCTAACAGCAGCATATTAAAATGGTTATACCTTTTAAACCGTAATTCGGATTGACGAGAGGGTTGCGGCGTTGAAAAGTTAACTCAGAAAACAAGGTCCCAGCACGGGCCAAAAACTCAAAATGTTATCCCAAGTAGGTTAAAAACTATTTAGAACAGTAGGGCAGATTCTGTTAAAAATGATGATTTACAAAACTCGATTTAGCAACCCGGCCCGTCACCGAAAAACCCAAGTAGGTTAGGGTTTCTATCCGATAGCTGAAAACTATTATTTACTTGAATCCTATATATATATTTCTATAACACTAGATGGTAAAAGTTCTTGATTGGGAAACCGAGAACCCTACGGGTTCGGTTTCCCCTTCGGTTACAAATTTCCCAATTTTATAAAACGGTTAAACAACCCAACCCACCGAGACAACCCGAGGCTCAGCCTCGGCTGCCCGGTCCACAGATTTTAGCCCGGATATCCAACCACAATCTTATGCTAATCTAACTAGTCGGGACATAACTATTAAATCAAAACGGAACAACAACGTCAACAATACAATCAACACCGAAGCCAACCTAGGCTCGGTACAAGACTATCAAGACTGCAGCCCTAATAAGCGCCCTTCACGAAACAGATTAGCAGCTTGGTTAACGAGAAAAACAAGAAAACAAAACGATGGAATATGGTTAGAGGATTACCGAATCAACTAACACTCGAACCGAGCACGATTGTTGTTTCCGACTAGATTGCTTGCAAACTCCTTGTGCAATCTCTCCTGCTCTAAACCACACAGAATCGAACCCGAAACCACAGGTTAATAATCGGGATTATGGATAGAGGTAAACGATACAAGAGAAACAATTCTCTCGCCGATTGTGGATCACCAGAATCAGAATTGAAGATGTACACGCCAATAGCCAAACGGAAATGGAATGCAGATGTTCAACGTGTAATCTGCTCGATACGTAGGACCATAACCCGCAACATAATATCAATCGGTTAGCGCAGAATCAAATGTGAGAAAACGGGAAGGAATCGGAAGTTCTTACCAAGAGCGATAGCAGGGATTCCTAATTCGATCAAGATGTGTAACAGCTCCCAAGAATCTTTTATGTTCGGCTCCTTCAACTCGCAAGGCTGCTCCATTGATCACTGAGTCGACTTTGAATGGAAGACAGTGAACGAGCGCTTGGATTGGGTAGCAAAGAAACGAATTGGGGGAAGAGGGTGCATGTCGGCCGAAAAGAATAGGGAATTAGGGCTGCTCATTTGCTAAATACAATATTAAGATGAAACAAGGCTTTAGATCGGGTTGGGCTTAGCAGCTTTGAGACTTTGCGTGATTAAAAACTCGGGCTCCGTCTACTGCCCTATTATCACCGAACCCACAAAGAAAAAGAGCAAAAGAAAGAAAGGAAAAGAAAGAATAAAGGTGGGTCTCGACTCGGTTTAGAAACGAACATACGGAAA
Organism: Calendula officinalis; assembly: GCA_963853835.1. Lineage (NCBI taxonomy): Eukaryota > Viridiplantae > Streptophyta > Magnoliopsida > Asterales > Asteraceae > Calendula > Calendula officinalis. The sequence goes on from OY970828.1 coordinate 31,003,313, forward strand.
ACCTTGGCCTAATCGGCCGGTCTCGAGAAACGATAGCGTTTAATAAAAACGAACTGTCTAACTATTTATTTACCCAACTAAATAAAAGAATTAATAATTAATAACAATAACTACTAGTTACTTAATTAGGTTAACCCGACATGTCTAATTTAATTAATGTCAAAATAATACGAGACGTTTTAACCATCAATTAAAAGTATCCAGATTATCTGGTTAATTTAATTTCATATAATAAGAATTTATTAAATTTAATTATACAATTCTCGGGGCGTTACATTTAAAGACTCATTTTACCCCGTTATGCCCAAACGGGTCAAAAATTCCATCTTGAGTTCATAATACCCGAATGGGTCAAAATAGCACCATTTGATCATAACGCTTTCAATCATTTAACCAATCCTTTTATCCACATAGGAACGATATGACCCAATCATTACTATTAGCAAGTTAATCAAAACGATAGTCGATGTCTAGCTTTGACCAAGTTGTCAACATTGTCTAATCTTTGACTTAAGCACAAAGTCAACCATACTTGACAATTTCCTCACTCACTAAAGGTTCCATTAATCATACTTTCCTTTATAATCGACCTCACATTCATGGTTCATCAACAATCATGCTCGATTCTTGTTAGGTCACAACAAACCTGGATTACTTGGTTAATTGATTGGATTATTAATACTTAAGACAAATAATGTTTAGAACAAGATTTTAGTCAATGTATAATTCCACTAAAGATGGTATGCTGCGGAATAGCAATACCACTGATCAATTACAATAAGATATGAAAGTGTAAAGTGAATTGGTGAGTTCTCCTTTGCAAGATGATCTCTATTTATAACAATATAAAGATCTTACATAATGGGCAAAGGAGTAACCGAAGGACTAAACTAAGGAAATGACTAAGATCAAGGGATTTGATCTTAGTCAGTTACAATACTGACTGTAACTCAGTCCTTCTACTCAGTATTGGATTTCCAATACTGAGTGCTGATACTGAGTGGCCAATACTGGCCAAAATCAGTTTCACTCCTAAACATAGCATATAAAATCTACTATCTATCTAAACCTAGTCTAGGTTGTTTTGTTATCTAAAGATTCCAAAGGGGTAAGGCTTTTTGCCTTAACAATCTCCCCCTATCTAATGATAACAAAACAATTTACAAAGAGAATAATACAAAACAAAAAATCAGGCAGCATGGTCTTCTTTTTCACTGCTTGTTGATTGATTCAAACTCATAGAAGACTTCTTTCTTTATGTGGATGAACTCTTCTATTTTCTTCAGTTCATCCTGCCTATTGTTCAGTACAGCAACAATCTTCTTTCTGAACCAAGAGTCCTCCTTCTTGGTTATCATCCATTTCAAGTCCACCAGATGACTAATAGGGGCCTTTGGCAGATCTGCTTCAGTAATGAAGCATTCCCTATCTTATGAGTCAGTGTACATATATCTAGAGATTGGATATATGGTGCTCTTTTGATCCTGAAAGATTAAGTTAGGGGGAACAGAGTATGAGTTAAAGATCCTGAAAGTATTAAGTCACTCAGGCTTGTTGTTCTTTACAGCCTCAGTCATTACACTGAGTGCCCTATAGTCTGCTTGATACAATATGCCTTGTTCAAAGCATACATCAGAAACAGCCCAGATTTCATCCATCATTACTTGGGCTTCTGAGGATCTTGATGGTAGCTCTTTGATTAATCTGGCAATCTTCACCCAGTCTTGGAGTCCCATATTCTGAATGTCATGAAGAAAAATCTTCGTAGGAGGACTGACTGGTCCAGTGCAGTATGCAACTATGGACTGGTCAACGGTTTTGACTTTTATTTTGTTGACATACAAGTTCAGCCACTTTATCTCCTTTACATTTGGGAATACCCTATTCCTCAGCATACTCATCCTGGGCTCCCTATACCTTGTGCTTTGAGCAACAATGTTCCAGTATTGTTGAAGAAGTTCATCTCCTGTTCTCCTTACAGTATGAGATTTCCTTGGAACATCTGCATCAGACTCAGTGTCAGGATCTTCTTCCTTAACATGGAAGAATATCTGTGCCTCAATCTCATCCTCAGCATCACTCTTTTCCTCAGTATACTGAGTAGATCTTCTTGGTCTAGAAATCAGAGGAGCTGGATCTGGTTCTTCACTTGATTCTGAGGACATAACCACTTTCGACATTCTTCTGGTTATTGGTCTTCTAGGAGCTCTAGAAGGTCCTTTAACTTGAGGAGAGATTGGTCTTCTTGGAGGCTCTTCATCATCTGAGGATGATGATGAAGTGCTTTCTTTGTGTGCTACATCCAGTGCAAAGTTTAGAAAGTTTTGAGATGGCACCGAATGTTCTTCATCATCATCAACAATAGGCCAGATAAAAGGCCTATAGACTATAATCTGCAAGTTGTTTGGTTCTTGAGCAGGAGGTTCAATATCAACTTGCTGTGGTTGGTCAGTGTCAGTCTCCCCCTGAGCAGATGGCTCAGATAACTCTTCAAGTAATTCCAGAACTGACCTTCCTCTTTGTCTTCTTCTTTCATACTAAAACCTAAGTGGTTCAGTATGAGGAGTTTGCTGAGTGGCTTGTGCTCTCTGACCCTGCACAGATGGTGCTAAAGAAAACAAAATGTAAACTGGTTAGAATGAAATGTTTATCAAATAGAATTGTGGTGTTGTTAAATTCTATAATCATGTAAACAAAATTTATAAGTCTGTATTTCATCTGGTATATGATGAAATATTGTGAACTTGAGCATAGAATGTGTAAGAAGTATTTAGTAAAAGTGAGTGTGAATATTTGAGTTGCTCAGTATAAGATAAGTCACATTTACTAAAAGGTGTTGGTTTGGGTATTCGAAGCCTGGGATGTGCTTCTTGTTATTTTCAATGTTTATCACTCGGTATCAGAGTGATAACAGAAATGTGGCTTAAACCCATGGAAAATTTTGGCTTATGTGGCTTAAAAGGTTTGTGATCATTTCTTGAATTATCTGACCCTACTCAAAATAAGTAGGACATCATCCAAGCAGCACCAGTGGGTGTCAGTATGACATCACCACCATTGTCTCTTAAAATGTTGAGACAACTGTAGACTGACAATGATCTTTTAAGTGCTCAGTATATGAATTTTGCATAGCATCAGTGGGCTAACTAAGTTGGCCATAATTGGATATATTTGAAAGTTCGGTTGAGACTTTGGTCAGTATTTAGTTGGTACTGGCCAATACTTAGTCTCTATTTGGGAAAAATATATATATATAAAAGTTTGAGAGCATTTTAGAAATTCATACCTGAGACTTTGTCAGATTCCCTTCGAGCATCTGCAGAGGTCGGTGCTGGATCATCTGTATGTTGATTTGAGGCACCAGCACCTTCAGGAGCCTCTTCTCTTCGATCATGTGCACCTTCCAGTATGTTTTGCTCAAACTGAATCTCCATATCAAGAGGAACATGAGGTTCCTCAATTTGTTGAGCAAGAGGTTCAGGTTCAGGACCTGGAAGGTCAGCATTGGCTGTAACTAGACTTTGTGCTTGAAGAGATGCAGTTAGTGATGGAGCATGAGTAGGCTGCACCTCTTCTGATGATAAAGCACCCATTATCACTGGGGATATGTTTCTGTTGGGTCATATTTAGTTGTAATCAATAGTCTAGGGACTAGTTATGTAACATTGCATATTAGTTTGGTTATGCAATTAGGACTAATCTAGATAATTAGTGATAGGTATATAAGGACCATGTGTAATCACTAATTGTAACTTTTGCCATTTAATCAATTTATCATTTCCAGCAATTGTTCTCTCCCATCTCTCTACTTTCTCTCTCTAAAAGCCCTAATCAATATTCTTCATCTTTCTCACTAAAATCATCATCAACATCACTTAATGGATTGATTCAGTGTTATTGTGCTTTTCAATTGGTATCAGAGCATAATTTCATCTTGAAAACGATCCAAATCCATCAATTGGTGTTAAAATCAGAAGAATCGGTGAGTTTTTCAAGGTTTTTGAAGAAAAAGGGGTTTAAGATCAAAAATCAGATTTAAGGTACTATTTCTTGTTATTATGGATTGAATTGCTTCCTTTTATTGATATATTAAGCTTAGAATCAAGCTAGGATCGAATCTAATCCATACTGATGAAGAATTAAGATTTTTAAGAAAAACCATTAAAGTTTCAAAAACCCTCTAAATTCAAATTTTCGGATAGATCTAGGTTGTTTTTGAGTAATATAGTAGTAATGGATTGAAGGAAATAGTATTTGGGTCAGTTTGTGATTTAAATCAAAGAATTTGGGTTAGAAATGAGCATTTTAGGATCAAATTAGTGGGGTTTTAAGGCTGTTTGTAGCTGTTCTGCGCAAGAAACTGTTCGGCATGAGAACAGTAACAAGTTCGGCCCGAACTTCAACCCAAAGTTCGGCCCGAACTTCAACCCAAAGTTCGGCCCGAACTTCACCCCGAACTTCGGCCCGAACTTCACCCCGAACTTCGGCCCGAACTTAACCCCGAACTTCGGCCCGAACTTCACCCCGAACTTCGGCCCGAACTTCTACACAACTTCGGCCCGAACTTCTACACAACTTCGGCCCGAACTTCTACACAACTTCGGCCCGAACTCTTTCTACACTCGCGTGACAAAAGGGGCTGTACTGTAACGGTCATAACTTTCAGCTCGGGTGTCCGTTTCGAGCCCACGAGTAACCAAGTCGAAGCTAAAGACGAAGGCTACGACGTGATAAACGCTTGTTTCGATCGCTTAATTTGCGTTTTTGTGATTTTTCGGTCAATTTCCAAACTTCGTTTAGCCCCAGTTTCTAACCCGATCGTCGTTTTTCCCTAATTCGAAAATCTTAGGCACATTTAAAGTGTACTTTATCATCTGGAATAACCAGTTTAAGATTTCGATAATTTTGAATTTTTGAAGACCAATCCACGGTCTACATCACATATTCTATTCCAGAACCTTCTCATTCTTAAAATTTTCTTTACCCCGTTTCAATCAAAAATTCCCGTGAATTGTTCTTAACATGACTACCAAAGAAACATTGTCTGCCGGGTCGAATGCCCAGGAGGATAAACAGTGCATTGCCAACTTGGCATTCATGGCAATACCAACTGAGGCTACAGCTGTGTTAGGCATTCCAAAAGATGATGAAAATGAGGTACTCTCTTTCTCCTTTGACTCTTTATTATCTGATTCAGACACTGATGAATCAGAGAATTCCTTGTTTAATGAAAAGCTTTTTACTAAAATTGATGAGAAATCACATTTGACAAAACAAATAACTGATTTGGAATCTGAAAAAGGTCAACTCTTAAATGATTTGAGTGAATTAAGTCAAGTTTCTCTTCAAATAACTCAAGTAAACAAGGAATTACAAAATCAGTTGTCTACATCAAAATCAGCTCATAAATTTCAAATTTCTGAATTACAAAATAATCTACAAAAACAAGTAAATACAACCAATGAATCCAATACACAAATCTTAAAATTAAAGGAAGAAAATTTAACCTTTCGTCGCCAACTTGAAACTCTTGTTCCTCAAGTAAATCAAAATAATCGTTCAAATCAAAAAACACAAGAGTTACAACAACAATTGTCAACATTTCATGCTGCTCACACCAGTGAGGTAAATCGTCTAAATCACATTATTAATACAAAAAATCTTGAAATTTCTAACCTAAAAACCATGAAAACGGTGTTGAGTGATAAAGACGACTCCAAGCAGCTGATAAATGACTTGGCGAATCAACTAAGCCGACAGCAAACATGGATGAAGTCCGCAGACATCAAGATAGAAGACTACCAGGAACAGTTGAAGACGACTGACATCGAAATTCAAAAATTGAATGAACAAATCAAAAACATAACAAACGATTTTAAAAAGGAAATCGATGAACAATCAGCAACTATACACAGTCTTACTGTCAGAAAAGAAAATGCCGAAGAACACATCTCAAAACTGGAGCAGACGATTGTGAAAGCTGGTCATACTGAACAAACGATAAAATTAAACCAGCCTAAAGAGTTCAGATCTTTCAAGTCAAAAGTGGGTCTTGGAGCAGAAAACATCCGTCCTCTGGAAAAAGCTGCAGATGTTCTTCCAACGTTATATAACTACGATTACATGAACTTGGGAATCTGGCAAAGCTTGCTTCGTATGCCAGATGAAGAAAGCAGAAGTTGAAAAGTTCAACCGGGAAAAGGAAGAATATGCTCAAATTAGCTTCAATTATGATGCCTTAAACTCAACGTACGAAAAGAAGAAAGCAAAATTTGAAAACAATGAGTACTTCCCGATTGTCACTCCAGAAGAATTTTCCATCTCAGATAATGAAGTTTTAAAACAAACCATCGAACCCAAGCTTTATGTTCCAACGTTAATTTTAGAAAAGAAAATAGTCCAACTTGAATCTGAAATTGATGAAACTCATAAAGCCTTTGATAAAGAAAAAGAAAAACTTCAAACAAAGATACATAAATTAGAGGACACGATTTCAGAATTAAAACATAAAACTAACGAAAATGTTTTTCAAAATTCTAAATCTTCATTAATAGGACCGGCACCTGTTAATCCAGTACCAATTACTTTGAGAAGAACCTCTAATTCACCATCCTTAAACGTCTCATTTAGAAACTTAGAGCCTCAGAGCAAGGAGCCCAAGCCCAATGGAGTCAAAGGAGATGTGCAGTCTAAGAAGCCGAGTTCGTCTTAGTCTAGTACGCTTAAGAAGTCTAGACCATATACCTCTTCAGTTTCTTCGTCTACTGTTAAAATGAATTGTAACAACTCCAAAAATTTTACATCTCCGGCAATTGCGTTTGGTACTGTGTATGATGCTTCTGTTTATCGTCCTGTAAATTACTCACCTGATTATGATACTGTGTTCGTTAAAAATGATAAATTTGGTACAAAGAGATTGTTTGATAAAATCACAAAGAAACAAATCACTGAAACTGACGATCGATTTTTCGTTAGATTAGATGCTCCATGTGGTTTGAAAATCAATGTTTTCCATAAATCTGGTAAAATTATAAAATCATGCAAAACATGTTTTCCACAAGCATGCAGGAAATCTGTCTCTCGTCCACCCGAACCTAATAAAAAAGGTTCATCCTCACATGCCTCCAAACAGACGAAGTGTTCTTCCAAAACCCCACCAAACTCTGATAAACATTCGTCTACTCGTCGCCAAGTCTTTCGAGGAAATTCCACACCTAAGTCAAAGTCTTCAGGTTCCTCAAACATCGACAACAAAACAGCGACCAAATCTTCAACATTTGTGAAATACACTTGGATTAAAAATGAAAAATCTCATTGGATTATCCAATCCTCTGAAAAATCTTTAAAATGGGTCGTCAAATCCACGACATCTGAACTGCCTCCTTGCAGTTCTCCAAAGCTCTAAATTGATCATAACACAATTCTACATAAAACATATGTCACTAATCGTATAAGACCCATAGATAATTGGGTACCAAACATGTTTTAATTGTTTTATATAGAATAACCAGCAAGGTGTTTGGAGTTCAGATATGACTTATACACACATCAGTGTATAACTCACGCCACAACAGAATGGCTCTTACACACTTAAATGCATTAATTGGTTGAGGGGGAGAATTTTTATATTCACTTGTCAAGGGGGAGAAAATAACCATTCTTATGTCAAGGGGGAGCGTAACTGCTTTATGATTTTTTTAAATTCAACTGTCGAGGGGGAGCATCCTTTATAATCGCTAAATACTGTTTCAATGCTCCTTTCAATTTTTTTATATAATTATCAATATGGGGTATCAATTTTTGTAATATTCGTAAACGATCTCATTACCAATCTCAATTGGTACTGATTGCATCTGTTTATTACAAATTTTCTTATTATATATTGATAATAAATTTTTTTTTTTCCTCAAAAAAGTTTTTCAACCTCTTACAAATTTACAATCTCACAAGTTTATCAATGTTGAGTATTAGCTTTTGCAATATTCGTAAACGATCTCTTTACCAGTCTAGGTTGGTACTGATTGCATCTGTTTATTGCAAATTCTCTTATTTCTCATTGCTACCTTTGTGTTCCTTCATTGTCGAAATTCTTCAATTGTAAATCAAATTTTTCTCCTTTCAAATTCGATTATCATTTTTCAAATCGATTCTCAATTACAAATATTTTTTTTCTCTCATATTGAGTAGTTGACATCACATTCATATCAACTTTTTATTAATCAATGATGCTCAACATTCCAAAATTTTTAACTCACTTTGTGCTCACAATGATGTGTTCACAACGTATGATACAAATTTTTGTCATATTCGTAAACGATCTCTTTACTAATCTCGATTACTACTGATTGCATCTGTTTATGACAAATTTTCGTCTCTTGGGTTGTGGCACAAATTTTTCAAAACTCTGATTTTGCACATAAATTTTCAATTTTTCAAAAATACTTGTCTGCAACATTCAACACAATTGGCTGTTAAATTCGTCGATCTCTTTACTGATTTCCATCAGTAAAGATTGCATCTGTTTTTAACACCTTCTTGGAATGAGTGTTCTTACCATTTTTCAACCGATTTTCATTCTTAAACGATCAATGGAGAAATCATTTTTTCATTTTCTCCAAACTGTTCAGATTCAATTCTGACATACTCATATTCTCACACACACAAAATCGTTTTTAATGCACTGTTAGATCATTGATCTTTTTATATCCGTCGATCTTTTCTCTGCACAAGTTCAGAGAAAATTGCATCTTTGTAAGCGGTATACTTCACTGATCTTAGATATAACCACACAAATTGATTTCTTTTAAATTTCAAATATTTGATTAACAATGTCTTTAATCATCGTGTTCGTCATATCCGTAAACGATCTCTTTACTGAAGTTCTTCAGTAAAGATTGCATCTGTTTATGACTTCACGTGATTATTGACATCGCTATTCTTAATTTTTCAAATATTTTTCTCCAAGATTTTTAGATCAAAACAATTTTTCAGTGGTCACTTCATGAGTACTATATGTTTCTGGTTCTCGATTCTGAAGCTATCCTGTCTTGGCTCTCGATTTACACCGACACACAATTTCCTCTCTCCGTTTACACAAGGCAAACATTCAGCGTTAACATGAGGACCCTGGTCATGATCCTCATGAGGGGGAGAAAAGAGCAAGAAATAGTTCAAACGTCGGATTTATAACTGAACAACATCAAAAAGAACCACAAACATCCCATCAAAGAAGAAAATTCATAACTCATGTACTCAAATCAAATGCAAAATCAAGTGAGAATCAATATATTAAACAGAAAATCAAGTGAAGAAGAAGAAGAAACCGATTCATCTAAAGAAATCTCTCTCCAAAATCTCAATCATCATTATCCTGTCCTCACAAAACCTCTACCTCAAAAATCCAAAAACAAAATCCCCAATAACTGAAATCCCAGACAAATCCTTCCCAACTGACATTTCATTACCAGAACTTTTAACATTAAATGAGACATTTTTAGATCTTTCTTACACCAACAGATTCAACGAAAAATATTTTCTTTTAGTGTTTGAAACTTCGAAGTTCTGTAACGGAAATTATAATTGCTTCTACTGCCACTCAGATGTTATCATTGAAAAGCGAAACCTAGAAATGTTAATTACAGCCTTTGAGAAAGAATTGAAATGATCAAACGTAATTCACCATCTTGAAGTACATCTGAGAATACATGAACATTGTAGCTTGCCCATTTTTTCACAAGGTTACGCAATCCTCCATCAACATTTGATCAGATCAAGGATTTGCAATGTGATCTTGAACTTACTTCATACGTGAGAAGGAGAGCAACGGGCCAATAGAAGCAACTGAAGATGGAAGACTGGGATGGAGTGCATCAAGCACAAAATGGGGGAGATTGTTAGGCTAGTTCTGTGCTTAAATATGTAATTAGGCTTAATTAAACTAGTTAGTGTTGATTAGTGAGAGGAGGTATAAATAGGTGAGATTAAGGCTAATGATTATTTAATCCAACTCCCGTGAGAAAATAATTGTTTGTTTGAGGGGGAGCGTAACCGTTATCAACATGTTACCTCAACAACAATTATCAAACATCATAGATCGACATAAATCCACAAACTTCAAGAAAAGACTGCCGCTGCTAATCTCTCTATTAATACGGGTCTTATTTTTAGTCGATCTATATGTATCTTCAAAGTAAAGTCTTCAAAATACTTCTTGTGGTTGAAAAGCTACAAGAAGTATTCGTTTTCACAGGTTAACAAAGCTCAAGCTGATCCTGATACATCATCATTCAACGAAATATCTTCCAGGTGCAGCTTTAGCTAAAGATGAAGACTTTGAAGATACGCTTCCCAGACTATTGTTACAAAGGGGGAGATTGTTGGGTCATATTTAGTTGTAATCAATAGTCTAGGGACTAGTTATGTAACATTGCATATTAGTTTGGTTATGCAATTAGGACTAATCTAGATAATTAGTGATAGGTATATAAGGACCATGTGTAATCACTAATTGTAACTTTTGCCATTTAATCAATTTATCATTTCCAGCAATTGTTCTGTCCCATCTCTCTACTTTCTCTCTCTAAAAGCCCTAATCAATATTCTTCATCTTTCTCACTAAAATCATCATCAACATCACTTAATGGATTGATTCAGTGTTATTGTGCTTTTCAGTTTCTTCTCCTTCTTCGGATGACTAATGGTTCCATTTCTGTGGACTCAGTATCAGAATCAGTTGCAGTATGAGGAGCATCAGGATCCTGTGCAGGTGGAGGAATATGTGGTGATTCTTGTGCCGGTTCTAGTTGAGCATCCACCATCTCAATATCTTGATCAGAAGATATTAGAATTTCCACCATCACCACTATCATCATCATCATCATCATCATCATCATCATCATTTTCTGATCCAGTATCAGAATGTTCTTCATCATTAATGTGTGCCTGTACAATAGCCCACATAGAGTGACTCAGTACAGGTTCTCCTTCCCTTGGTCTGTAAAAATAAATCTTCTCATTTAGGGGAGAGAGATCTGCTCTTGGACTGTGAAATTCATCATAAATATGAGCAGGCATTGAACCCTGAAAGATGAGAGATAAAAATCTGCAGAAGGGAACATTGAATTCTCATGTCTTTACCCTAACCAGAGTAGCTAGTTCGTTGAATATCAGTCGGGCATAGTCAATATCTCTTCCATGGTACAAGGCATGAACTATCTGCATCCCAAATTCATTAATTTGGTCCAAGGCTCCAGTTTTGTGGGTCATACATCGAATAATTGTGGAAATTAGAACACCCCACATTAGACCAAACTCATTTCGTTTAATTGTGCCTGTGGTTCCTCTGCGACCAATCAAGGGCAATACTGATCAGGCCTCTGTTCTATCAACAAAAGGCTCATACTGAGCGTGAGCAGGAAGCCTCAGCGTTTCCCTAATAATAGCAGTTGATACAAAAACTCGTCTTTGATCCCGAATAATCCATCCAGTGATCATATCTGGAGAGTCGAGTTCAGCAGAGTACCAGAATTCACACAGCATTTCTGGATAAATTGCTCGAGGAGAGAGTGTTAGAGCTCGAGTGATCGGACAATTCTTCATGTAAGTGACTATGTGTGTGAATTCAGGGCAGGCCCAAGTTGGAGGAATGTTGAAATTAGCAGTAATATTATTCCTCGCAAACCTGGGTACCTCATCATTTCTAAACTGAGTCGCCGGTGCAACATCGGGTGCGACGAAAGTGTAGTTTGCCATCTGCGATTTGAGATTAAAGAAATTGCTTGCAAAGAGAAAATAGAATCGTTAATCGCAGAGAGAACTGAAAGAAAAATATGAAATAACTGTTAGAAAGTTTTAAAGAAATAAAATAGACGGTTATTTATATTTTAATTAGAGATAATTACGATATTGGGAAGTAAAACCGGCTGATTTGACAACCTTATCCTGTTCCAACGGTAACTTTCTTATTAAGAAAGGTTACCGTTGGGGAGTATGAAGATTAAAAGTCAGTTTTACCGAGTTAAAAAAAATTAAATTAAAAAAAATATTAAAAATTATAAAAACATTTAATTTAATCCATAAATTAATAAAAAATAAAAATTATTAACATTTGATAAATCAGACGAGTGATACTGAGTGGGTCAGTATTGGAATCAATACTGAGAGGTCAGTATCAGAAAAATTTCAGGAAAATTAAGGATTCAACATACCTAATTGTCCTAGTAAATACATAAACATATCCTCAAAGAGAGGTTTAGTAAATACATCGATCAATTGGTCATCTGTAGGAACAAAATCTACCTCAACCTTACCCTTTTCCACATTATCTCGAATAAAGTGGTGTCTGATATCAATGTGCTTTGTTCTTGAGTGATGGACTGGGTTTTCAGTGATAGCAATAGTACTCTTGTTATCACAATGAATATGAGTTTTTTGGAAATTGAACCCATAGTCCATTAGTTGACACTGCATCCATAAGAGTTGAGCACAACAACTTCCTGCAGTAACATATTCTGCTTCTGCAGTGGAAGTTGCTACTGAATTTTGCTTCTTGGATGACCAACCAACTAGTCTACCACCGAGGAATTGACATCCTCCACTTGTACTTTTCCTGTCCAACCTACAACCTGCAAAATCTGCATCTGTATACCCTTCAAGGTCAAAGTTTGAGTCTTTGGGATACCAAAGACCCATGTTAGGAGTACCTGAAAGATATCTAAAAATGCGCTTAACAGCTTTCATATGTGATTCTTTAGGATCAGCCTGATACCGAGCACACAAACAAGTTGCAAACATGATATCAGGCCTGCTAGCTGTTAAGTAAAGTAAAGAACCAATCATACCTCGGTATGTGGATTGACATACTAGTTTACCAGTTTCATCTTTACTTATTTATCCTGAGTACCCATAGGAGTGTGCATGGAAGATAAATTTTCAAATTTATATTTCTTGAGCATGTCATGAACATACTTACTTTGATTTATAAAAGTGCCATCGGGCTTTTGATCAACTTGTAAACCAAGAAAGTAAGTAAGTTCACCCATCATACTCATCTGATACTGAGATGACATTATTTTAGCAAACCAGTCACACATTGACTTGTCAGTGGAGCCAAAGATAATGTCATCTACATATATCTGAATAAGTAAGATGTCAGAACCTTTCCTTTTTGAAAATAGTGTTTTGTCAATTTTAACTCTTATAAATTTATTTTCAATTAAGTACTCAGACAGGGTATCATACCGGGCTCTTGGAGCTTGTTTGAGCCCATATAAAGCTTTATCAAGCTTGAAAACATAATTAGGAAATTTAGGATCAACAAAACCTGGTGGTTGTTTAACATAAACTTCCTCTTGTAGTTTTCCATTAAGGAAGGCACTCTTGACATCCATCTGATAAACTTTGAAGTTCTTGAAAGCTGCATATGCAAGATACAGCCTAATAGCTTCAATTCTTGTAACTGGTGCAAAAGTTTCATCATAGTCAATGCCTTCTTCTTGCCTGTAACCCTGAGCAACAAGTCTAGCTTTGTTTCTAATGACAACTCCATCCTTGTCCATCTTGTTTCTGAACACCCACTTAGTACCAATAATAGTTTTTCCAGCAGGAGGTGGTACTAAGCTCCAAACTTTGTTTCTTTCAAACTCTGTCAGTTCTTCTTGCATAGCTTCTACCTAGTCTTCATCTAATAAAGCTTCATCAGCTTTCTTTGGTTCCATGGTAGATAAAAAGCTTGAAAAGAAGCAAAAGTTTGCAGTTGCTTGGGGTTCAAACTCTAATTTTCTTCTTGTTTGGACACCTTGTTCAATAGGACCAATAATATTAGAATGTGGATGATCTCTGAGTTCCCTTAGATTGTTTCCCAAGGAAGCATTTGAAGCAAGGTCAACAATATCTTGTTGAACTGATGTGTTGTCTGCCTGATACTGAGCTGGATTCTGGTTTGTATTATGCAGTTCAGGTTGATGTTCTTCTTGATTTTGCAGTTCTGAGGTGGATTCTTGAAATGTACTGGAGGATTCACCTTCTTCATAGGTGGAGTTGTTCAGATCAAGTATTGGGAACTCCGTATTGGGGTTCTCAGACATGGGAACCTCAGAATTTGATGCATTCGAGTTATACTGAGTTCTTTCTTGATCAGTGTCACTCATACCATGTTCAACATAGTATGGGTGAGACTTGGGCTGTTCAGCAATTGAGTTTTCTGGATTGCATAGAATTTCTATGCCACTGATGTCTTCTTTTGCTGAGGTAGAATGCTCATTCTGATCTTCATCAAACGTGATATGAATGGATTCTACAATAATCTTAGTTGAGATGATATACACTCTGAAAGCTTTAGAGTGTGGAGAGTAGCCCATGAACACACCTTCATTTGCTTTGGGAGCAAATTTGTTGAGATTTTGTTTAGTACTGAGTACAAAACACTTACTCCCAAAGATGTGGAAGTATTCCACATTAGGAACCTTGCCATTGTATAACTCATAAGGAGTCTTTAGATGTCTCTGGACTATTGTAGCTCTGTTCTGAGTAAAATTTGCACAGTTGACAGCTTCTGCCCAGAAGCTCAGTGCCAGTCCAGCATGGCATAACAAAGTTCTTGCAGCTTCAATTAATGTTCTATTCTTTCTTTCTACAACACCATTTTGTTGTGGTGTGTATGCTGCAGAGAAGTTTTGTACGATTCATTTTTCTTCACAGAAATCTGCTAATATTGAGTTCTTAAACTCAGTACCATGGTCAGTTCTTAGTTGCTTGACCTTGTTGCCTTTTTGTAGTTCTTCTCTTTTGATAAAGGCAATGATTTCTGTTGTTACATCAGATTTAGTCTTGAGAAAGATGACCCAAGTATATCTTGAGAATTCATCAACCAAGACTAAGGTATAGATCTTTTTGGCCAATGATGGTGTGCTGATGGGGCCAAAAAGATCCATATGTATCATTGTAAGAGGTTCATTAATGGAATGATTGACCTTTGATTTGAATGAACTCTTCTTCTGCTTGCCCATTTCACATGCTGAGCATAACTTATTTTGAATAAGTAATAGTGGGCAACCCTCTCACCAGTTTCTTCATACTGAGCTCATTTATATTTCTGAAAGTTATATGAGAGAGCTTTAGTAGGGTCTATTTCAGATAGGTTGACTACATAGACATCTTTTTCTCTTCTAGCAATAAGTACAGTTTGCCCTTTATCATTGTAGATGATTCCTTTAACCTTCCTGAAACGTGCTTCATTGTCATCATCACACATCTGACTGATACTGAGCAGATTGTGTTTGAGACCCTCTACATAGGCAACTCTTTTAAAAGTTATGTTGCCTGCCTTGATTACACCATACCCTCTTGTTTTTCCAATTGAATCATCCCCAAACCTGACAGAAGGACCCTTCTCTGGTGTATAGTTTAGAAGGTATTCCATACTGCCAGTCATGTGTCTTGAGCAGCCACTATCTAAGTACCATTTTCTGTTACCCTGCACAAGACACAAAAAAAAATTAGTTCCTTTTAGGAACCCATTTTTGAATGGGACCTTTGATAGGAGAAACAGGGGTAGACTTGATCTCTTTGATTGGAGAGGTCAGTATCACTTCAGGAGAAACCTTGGAGGTTTTCTTTGGTGATACTGACTTGGTTTCTCTCTTTTTCTTTGGTACTGAGTACCTAGGATTTGAGAGATCAGTCCAACATTCATCTCCTTTATGTCCAGTATGATGTCATATATAACATTTTCTAGGTCTGTTTCTGAACATATTTTCATAAGGAATTTTAGAAAATTGTTTGACTCTTGGTTGATCAGTATGAGTAAGTTTAGCAAACTTTTGACTTAAAACTTTGATCTGATCACCAATAGATTTTAAAATGTTATTTTTGTCATTTTTTTATTGGTGTTTTAATGTTATGTTTGACTGGTTTAGAAGGAGATGGATCTGGTGTCTTCTTTTTATTTGGCAGAGAAGTCTTTTTAATATTAGACTTCTTGTTTTTGCCGCTTGAAGATCCTGTTAAAGTTGATTTCTGGTTATCATGTTTTAGAACGACAACTTTAACAGGTTCTTTATATTCTTGAGTAGTTGACTTTTCTGTTCCTGCAACCTCAGTATTAGATAGAACATTTTGAGTAGAAGTGGAAGTGGTTTTATTTCATTATATATCTCAAAAGTGGTTGTGTTAAATAATAATTCAAATGGAGGAACAGTAGATGTATCATACTGAACAATTTCGAGGTCAGTATCAGGAATTTCCTTTTCAGGAAATTCAATACTGAGCTCTTGTAGTTCAATATAACACTTAGAACAGATGGAAGGACCTATCGGTTTTTCAACAATAATTTTATCCTCATCATCTGACTCAGTTTGACATCCAACTTCACAAAAAGTTTTTTCTTTTACAAACTGAATAGGATTCATATCAGAAAATTATTCAAATAAATCAGCAAAATTATTTCTATTTTTTAACTGAGGATCAACACCAAGTGCAGCCCTCACATTTTCTGGAAATTGTTGATTTAGACATTTATTTAATTTAATAGATGCATTTCCCCAAGATTTACACTGATTTTCAAATTTTACTTTTTCTAATTTGTGTAAATGAGCTTTATCAGCTAATCTTTGGTTAATGTCTTGTAAGTTTAAAAAATTTAATTCTAAATCTTTAAATTTTGCTAATTTATCTAAATGTTCATTATTTACCCTTTCAAGTTCAAGAATTGTTAATTTTAAAGCTTTTTCTCTCTGTACTAAAGTTTTAAGATCAACAATCATATACTCAAAAATCTTTTATTTTTCATTCACTGAACAAGTTTGAAAGGAACTCACCTTGTACAACTGAGTGGAATCCTGTTAGGGTAGAAAACCCGGTCAAACCCATTACTTTGTGAATCTGATGAACAAATGAATATATAAATTTAACTCTAATAAATAATCTTAGTAATACTCGGTTCATACTGAGTTGGTCGGTATGTGCTCATACCGAGTTGGTCAGAATTAGGTAATACCGAGTTCACGGACCGAGCTATTTTCCATGATTCTCTTTATTAGTCAAATCCTTTAATCATGCTATGTATTTATTAGAATTGGGAAGTTACATTTGAATAGGGTTAATTGTAAAACCTCTATAACTTATAAATAGAGGTTTAGGCTATACTTGTTTAGTATCCTTTTGGATCCCGGTTGATCATTTGTGTGGATCACCGGTAACCCAATTCTAAATGTAACACTTTGTGGAGTGTTCTTGGTTATTCCGCAACCAAGAACACATTTTATACGTTTGTGCTTAATAAGAATAATCGTATGACGTATATGATCTTGTCTTTACCGATTTTACTATCAATATTAGGGTTGTTGTGACCTAACAACTGGTATCAGAGTGGTTCAAAATTATCTACAACTTTGATGATCTTATAACCCTATATATATTGTTGGTGATCAAGTCTTTGCATAAAGAAGAACAATGCAGAATTTTCGTCATTTTCTGTGCACGGGTAGAAGAAATGTCGGATCTCCTTCGTTAACAGTCGAATCTCTGTGAAATTTGAACAGGAGGTTCTCAACACACAGACACACAATCTGACCGTTCAGAATTTTAATTCGAGTTTCTGGTAGAGAGATATGTATGGCGCAAAAATTTAGATTCTTTGCTTTTTATTCCTTACTTTCTGGGCAGTCATGTTTGAAAAATCAAATCTCTTTCTTCAACCTTCGAACAAGCGTGAAATTTGGGCAGAAAGTTCACCATAATGTTTTTAATGTTTTCACCGTTCAGATCTTCAAAAGGAATCGTTACTTGAGAGATATATATTTTTGAAGATTATTGACGAATATTTATGGTATGTTTTTAATTCTGCACAACTGTGATAAAACGGCTATTGTATCATCTTTAACCGTTGGATCTTCATAAATTTTGGATATTATATCCATAACACATACATGTACTCGGTATCAAAATTTTAGACTGATCAGAAACGTATACTGAGAGATACATATTTTCAAAGTTGATGATTTTCTGATACCGACTGTCTCATACTGAGTGGTCAGTATGAGACTACTGTGATTGTTTCAACCGTTGGATCAATATGATTTTTGGATATGATGTTTAAGACATGTATATGTATGTTGTGTAAAAAATTCATAATAATCAGAAGATTCTACATGGAGATATGATTTTTTGAAGTTGCTGTAAAATTAGAGAAACGAAATTCTGAAAGCTGAATTTTACAAGTGAGTATGTTTCACATGTTTTTCTTTTTATAATCATATAAAATCATCTTAAACTGAGGAAATCCATAAATTGATTGATTCTTTGGTGGGGTTTCAAGTCAAAGATAAAATATACCGAACAGTTTAAGGTGAAAGTATATGATTCAGGGGGAGAAAAACTCAATGCGATATATATTTTCTCTTAATATGAATCTAAAGTTCTTGAAGCTAAAGTGTTCATGCTAAGTTATTCAAGGGGGTACATGTCACATATTATTTTACAATCATTTGAATCATTTCAAACTGAGAATATCTACTAGTTGAATGATTCTTGGGATATGTTTCATTTCAACTCAAATATACCGGACAGTTTGAGGAGGAGTCAATGATTGTGGGGGAGAAAAGTTAATGTGATATATATTTTCTTGAAGTACTTAGTGAATAAAGAATATGAAAAGATCTCAAAAAGAAGACCATACAAGACACGATCGTTATTATTTATTATGTTAAACATATTCATTTGTTATCATCATATAGGGGGAGATTGTTAGGGTAGAAAACCCGGTCAAACCCATTACTTTGTGAATCTGATGAACAAATGAATATATAAATTTAACTCCAATAAATAATCTTAGTAATACTCGGTTCATACTGAGTTGGTCGGTATGTGCTCATACCGAGTTGGTTGGTATTAGGTGATACCGAGTTCACGGACCGAACTATTTTCCATGATTCTCTTTATTAGTCAAATCCTTTAATCATGCTATGTATTTATTAGAATTGGGAAGTTACATTTGAATAGGGTTAATTGTAAAACCTCTATAACTTATAAATAGAGGTTTAGGCTATACTTGTTTAGTATCCTTTTGGATCCCGGTTGATCATTTGTGTGGAGCACCGGTAACCCAATTCTAAATGTAACACGAGTGTTCTTGGTTATTCCGCAACCAAGAACACATTTTATACGTTGGTGCTTAATACGAATAATCGTATGACGTATATGATCTTGTCTTTACCGATTTACTATCAATATTAGGGTTGTTGTGACCTAACAAATCCCAATCAGTATGAACACTCATCCTCTCAGCTTCTTTGATATACTTTTCAAGGAGCTCTTCAATCATCTTCAGTGAAAGCCATAAAGGCTTTGTTTTCAACCTCTTCCTCATCATCACTAAGCTCTTCATCCATCCAAGCTTCAGAGTAAAGTGCTTGATGAGGAGCTCCATTCCCTACTGCAGTTTTGCCCTTGCTCCAGTTCTTTAGCTTGACATACTTGTCTCTATACCGTTTAGCTCGGTATGCAATCTTGTCATTCTGATCAGTTTCAGTTGACTTAGTATGACAATTAGCAGCAATGTGTCCAGGCTTTCCACACCTATAGCAAAGACCTGATCTTGGGTCAGTATTGGAAGAGCTAACACCAAGCCTCTTCTTTTTCAACTGATCCAGCTTCATAGACATAAGAGTCATATGAGTTTCAAGCTCTTCTGCCTCAGCATCAGCAAGATCAACTTCTGGTTCTTCAGGCTCAGTCACAATATATGCCTGTTGCACAACTAGAGCCATGCCAGTGGAAGACTTGTCAGTTTTCTTCCAGTTGATCATTCTTGCAGCATTATTCTCCTCATGATTCAACATCAGGCCATACAAGGTTTGAAGAGTGTATGACTCAATGTTGTTAGCAGCATTGACAGAATTTTTCATATCAAGAAACTGTTGAGGAAGACTATCCAAGAACTTTTGAACAAGCTCTCCTTCCTCCTTCACAATGCCAACACTTATTAAATCATGGATAACAGTGTTGAACCTGTTATAGAGAGTGGTGATGTCTTCATTTGGACTTGAGAAGAAGTTTTCATACTTCCTCCTCATGTTGCTTTTCCTCTGCAACTTCACCTTTGGTGTGCCTTCATAAGTGACTGACCGGCTATCCCACATAGCCTTTGCTGTTGGCAATTTCATAATTGCATTGAGTATTTCTTTGGTAACAGCATTACCAATCACCCCCTTTGCTCTGGAGTCTAAACTGTATAACTGACGATCAGTATCAGTCCATGTGTGTTTCAGTTTAGGAACTGTTCTTGTGCTCTCAGGAGCATCATCATTAGCAGCAACAGGTTCCACGGTTTGTGGAATGATAGGACCATCATTCAGCACAATGAGCATCTCATGATAAAGAGATTCAAGATACCACTGAGCCTTAAGCTTCCATTAATGAAAGTCTTTTCCATCAAAGATGGGCACTCCCTTTCCATACATAACAGGTGCAATGATTGTAGACATTTTGGATTTTTGAGTGTTTGAGGGATAGATATAGGGAATGGCTATCAGGGTAATAGATCGACTAAATAAATATTTATTTAGCCTACTCTGATACCAGTTGTTAGGTCACAACAACCCTGGATTACTTAGTTAATTGATTGGATTATTAATACTTAAGACAAATAATGTTTAGAACAAGATTTTAGTCAATGTATAATTCCACTAAGTATGGTATGCTGCGGAATAGCAATACCACTGATCAATTACAATAAGATATGAAAGTGTAAAGTGAATTAGTGTGTTCTCCTTTGCAAGATGATCTCTATTTATAACAATATAGAGATCTTACATAATGGGCAAAGGAGTAACCGAAGGACTAAACTAAGGAAATGACTAAGATCAAGGGATTTGATCTTAGTCAGTTACAATACCGACTGTAACTCAGTCCTTCTACTCAGTATTGGATTTCCAATACTGAGTGCTGATACTGAGTGGCCAATACTGGCCAAACTCAGTATCACTCCTAAACTTAGCATATAAAATCTACTATCTATCTTAAGCTAGTCTAGGTTGTTTTGTTATATAAAGATTCCAAAGGGGTAAGGCTTTTTGCCTTTACAATTCTCAAACTCAACTCGAATCAACAACGGTCAAAGTTGCACCCTCCGACTATAATTATTTCCATAAATCAACTAACCATTATCATACACATATAAACGATACATTATGATCTTATCATTGCCTAGCCATTCTAAGCGAAAGTCAAAAACCCAATTTTGACCAAAGTCAACCATCCACAAATCTTGACCAAATCTTGACCGAATCTTGACTCATAAAGTCAAAATTACTTTGCAAAATTAACACACCCTCTACTAGTGAGTCATCACTTCCCAAGCTTTTTGTTTCCGATTCCGATATTTACATTTCCTTTCTAAATTATTCCATTTTTCCTCGGTTTCAATTTCTACTACCGATTAACAATTTCCATGTAGAGCAGTACTAATCTCTATCAATTTTTAATTTCCATTCAAATACATATACCATATACAATTTCTTTCAAATATTCTCGTACCACACTTGCAATTCTTGATTACCGGCTTTAGAGCCTCATTCACATCGAATTGTGACCTAACCGCTTATCATCCGATTTTCTACACTCATTGGCTACCATTAAGCTTTGCTTCTCTATAAGCATCTCTTTCCATAATCTATATACTTGTAGGCATCTTCTACACCTACCTATACTTAAACACGACCCGTGCTTTCAATCCCAAGTTCTCATTTACCATAAAATTATATCAATAACTAACCATACGATTCTACATACGACAGATATAAACATCATAATACTGACACATCTTATCATACTTTAACTATCATATCGAGATGATCGGAAAGCCTCCAATCCATCAAGATCCAAACTGTCACAATGATCGGAAAGCCTCCAACCCAAAGTGACTCATCAAATCTCGTTAACCGGAAAGCCTCCGATCTAACGAGATCCATAAAATATCGTTCTATCTTGCACACAATTCATGTATGCATCATTCACTTAGCATCATGCTATCATTTTCTTTCACAATAAATCACATTCTTTATTTTACTTAAAATTTTCCACATTCCACATAACATTATCTTCCTAAAATCATATGCCTTTCATAGACCATTACTGTCACTTATACCTTTATACCACATGGTATACACACAATCATTTCTAGTGCTTTCCACCAATCTACTCATTTATCAATCGTCTTTAGTCGATTCATTTTCTCATCATCAAAATTTCTAATCTTTCTTTCACCACTTAGGTAACCACCAATACATTCAATTATCCACATTTTTACCGAATCACCCGGTCAACTCGAGTCAAGCAATTGACGCCGATCCATAATCCAAACATAAGCTTTCACATTTTTTTATTTTTTTTATGTCCTTTTTTTTGCCAATAATTAATTGTTACCCTTAACTTAGCATACCATTTCTATGACATTTTACCATTGATTATCCTTTTGCCCTTAGTATCGAATCCATCATCTATGATACAACTTTTGTCATGACTAATTGTCGATTTTTTTTTTACTCAACCATTTTCGATTACCAAATTTTGTCATCCCCGATGCTTATCTTTTCCGACATATTTTCTATTTACGAGTTTTAAGACCTCACTTTATCTTTAATCATTCGTTTCTTTACCATTCTTATAGGACGATACTTCATCACCCATCCTTATTCCCGTAAAATGCTACAAATTTTACTTCTGATTTTTATTATTATTATTTTTTTATTATTTTAATTTTTTTTTTCTTCTATGATTTCCCATCCATAACTTCCATCCTTCTATGTCTACGTCTTAGTACTTACACGTACTACCATCCTTTCATTAAAATCATTTACTACTTCTCTGATTCCCCTTTTTGACATCCCTGTGATAACATATCTTTCAATATCCTAATCATTCGCGACACACCAATCGCCGACTCAACCAGATACATCATACCTATACCTATAGCGAACCGGGGAGATTGTTCCCCAAATACGGTTCCACATCAAACAATTCATCTATATTTCTATACACCATTTCACTTAAGCACTACATCGTGCGATAATTAACCAATAAACCACGAACCTCATACCATCAATTTTATAATTGAGGAAAACTTACCACACTTTTGCACTTTTCCTATCAAGATGATTTGACGAACTTGAACGAGATTTTCTTTCTTTGTTAACTCCAAGCTACCATCTAACTTCCTCTTTTCTCCTTGGTGGCGCCTCATGGATCTTTCGTTGAATTACCTTCTCCTCATTTCTAGCAATAAATTATCTTAGAAATTTTTCCATGTACACTTTCGGGACAAAACTTCCCTAACAATCTACTCGCGAACTCCTTCCACGATATCTTGTACCCCACTCTCTTTTACAATGCTTCGATTATCGCATCCCGCCGCGACCATGCATCACTCTCCCAGTAGACGAGCTGTAGAAATTGCCACATCTTCCTCCTAACACTTGCTACTCTTTAGCACTTGCTCAGTTTCACGAATCCACCGAATCACGACCTCCGGTTTGGTACTTCTCAAATACGCATCGGCTTACAGGCCATGAATGTGTCGAACGGACATCCTTCCATTTCTTCCGATTCAGAATCACTACCCTCTTCCATCGAGGACTTCTTAGCACCATCCTTGCTACTCGAAGACCTATTCTTCTTACGGATGTTAAAATCATCCCGCCTATCCTCATTCATCCAGTCATCCACGATCCAACTCACATCTTTATTCACTACAACTTTCATCTGATTAAACAGATTCCGGATAGTTTCCAAATTAACGGGGTCGGGTTACATCTAAATCGGAACCCCCTCCATCATTACCGTGACATGACGAAACTCACTTATAATTTCTCTTCGTGACTTAGAGAAGCTCATCCTCTTCTCGTGTTCACCTTTTTGTTATACCAATATACTCAACAACCAATATTCGAACAATCGACTCAACAGTCGAATACGACGCATAAAGATCAAAACATGACATTTCCCTTAGGTATCGACCCTTTTATACTTTATACTTTACGGTCTCAAAAGACTATTCATGGACATCCTATGGAAATATATGGTCCTACTAACATAACTTAAGACTAGGGATGTCAAACCTACCTAATTCACTTAAACTATAGCTCTGATACCAAGTTGTAGCACCTCAATTTTTAAAATACCTTTTAAATCATATTTTTAAATAAAAATATTACAAAAAGTCCAATATCCAAAAATACGGTTTAACAAAAACCTTTGAAAAGATTATCAGAGTATTAAAATCCGGTGTTACAAAAATAATATCATAACCATAGGATGACGGGATCTACCTATAAGCTCCCGAGCTAAACATCTCTAGGCCACCTCTATCGCGACCTTCTAATCCTTCAATCTCGAACCTGAGTACATAGCCAAAAACAAAGTAGTACGTGAGACAAAATAGTCTCGTGAGATACATGGGTTTTCGACCCATTCTCAAATATAATAAAAGTCATATTCATTATTCTTCTTTATTCATTTATTACTTATTAACTCGTGATCTTATCATTTTTATACATATATACTAGTAAGCTAACCATAAGCTTACTCTCATCAAAATCACATACTTGTAAGCTAACCTGAGCTTACACATACTTTATCACATACGCTACGGACCTCTCCGAAGCAAACTCCCCCGATGTGGGTTATCTAGGTAAACTCCCCCGTTTCCGGGTTATCTATTGCTCCCCCGATTTCCGGGTTATCTGAAACTCCCCCGCTTTCCGGGTTATCTATTTCTCGACACACTACCCTTGCGCAGGGTGGTATCGCCCCAAGTAGGTGTCACTAACTCCCCCAACTTGTGTGGGTTATCTATGATCCGGATCATTTTCTCAACACATATTGAAATCATTAAAAACGGGACTATGCCCCAATAATACATACTCAAACATAAATTAGAATACATCTATTCTAATTATCATATTATTCTCGTTTCTTATTCAATTTCAATATTGACTTTATCGAGTCCTTTATTAAATAAAACATATTTTTCATTTATCAAAATTATATTACTTTAACTTCTCTTTGACTAGAATACATATTTATTACTAGTCACTTTATATCTATTCTCTTAGCAATTCAGTCACTACCTTTATTAGTATAATATACTAATCAATATTCGTTACTTAAAAATCATTGTTATTAGCTTTATTAATAAATATTATTAATAAGCCAAATATCATAGTTTCTTAATCATTACTCTTAATCAAACATCATATTAACAAAGAGTTATTAATTACTTTTCATTATCATAATCTCTTTCGAAAACCATTAGTCATTTAGACATACTTAAATAGTCTACTACTTGTATTTTCTTACATTTTTAATCATATCTTTATTAAAAACATTTATTAATAAAGACTCATAAAACATCATAGTTTTCAAAATCATTTGCTATGTACTCAGTAAAAGTCTCATGTACTCACCTTAGCCAAGCTAAATCTAAATCGTGTCTATTAACACAAATCCTTGCTTTCCAACTTGTGAAATGTCACCAATCTTTAGGTCTTCTTGACCTTTGATGTTAAGATCCACAAGATTGATGAAGATTTGAGCTCTAGAACACCAAAATCACCCCCTTTCTTCTCTCAAATCGGCTGCACATGTTTAGGTTTGACGAGAATGAGAAAAACCCTAAAACCCTGATTTTTATATGAATCTGACAGATGTCGTGTTCGCGATCCACACCTCGCGTTCGCGAGTTTACGCGCTCCGGCCATTCTCGTGTCCAACTCGCGTCCACTAGTCCAAACTTGTGTCCGCGCGTCTCGGTCCCTGATTCGCTTACTCGTGTTCACGAGTCCATTATCGTGTTCACGAGGTGGGTCTTCGTGACATGAGTCCAATCTTCGTGATCACGAGGATCCCCAGAAATACCATTTTGATTTTCAAACTTGTTTCCAACCAAGTCTTGACCCGATTTCGTCCGTAACTTTCTCATACGATGTCCAAATGACACGAAACCAATTTCCACGTGTTTTAAATGATTTATCCTTATTTACCATATTTTTTTATAACTTATTCGATTCAAATTTTCGGTTCGTTACAGAGTGTCTGATGAGCCCGTAAGGATGATGTCATCCACATATAAGAGAAGATACGCCATGTGATGTCCCTGTCTAAAAACAAACAACGAATTATCCGAGACACTTTGTTTAAAACCAACTTGTGAGACATAGTTGGCAAATCATTTGTACCATGCCCGGGGGGCTTGTTTTAAACCGTATAATGATTTTTTAAGTAAAAAAACATAGTCGGGATGAGTTGGGTCACGAAACCCCATGGGTTGATGCATAAACACGGTTTCATCCAATTTTCCATGTAAGAAAGCATTTTTAACATCAAGTTGTCTAATAGGCCAATCTTTAGACAATGCTAAACTAAGAATGGTCCGAATAGTGGTTGGTTTAACCACCGGGCTAAACGTTTCACCACAATCAATACCAACCCATTGTGTTTTACCATCCCCAACAAGACGAGCCTCATGTCTTTCAAAAGTGCCATCGGCCCTAGTTTTGTGAGTCAAAATCCACATACTCCTCATAATATTAACATTTGGCGATCTAGGCACCAAAACTCATGTCTCATTTTTAAAAAGAGCTTGGTCTTCATTGTCCATGGCCATTTTCCAATTAGGGTCACGGAGAGCGTCAATGGGGTTTTTGGGTATGGGTGAGGGTGTATGTTGGGTGTGAAGGTTAAAAGGAGTTTTTGGTTTGAAACTGCCCGTTTGACTACGCGTGATTGGCCTGGTCGGGACTGGTGGGGGCGGTGGTGGATCGACCGTAAGGGTGGGGTGGGTTGGACTAGAAGGACTGTTTGGTGAGGTGGGTTGGGTTTCGGCAGGATTGGGCTGCGCCGATTGGGCTGGTGAGGCAGTTGTGACTGTGTTGCCCAGTGGGCTACCGATTGGGCTACTAGGCATATTATTTGGGACTGTAACATTTTGTTGGTTGTGGGCCATAGTTTGAAAATGATTTTTAGTGTACGAAGAGTGGTCATCGTCTAAAAAACCATATTTTGGTGTGGGATGAATACAAGTAAAGGGAAATTTTGTTCCATCAAATATGACATGACGACAAACAATGATTTTTCTTGAAACCATGTCATAACACCTATAACCCCGGTGATTCTCGGGGAATCCCAAAAAAAACGCACGGTTTAGAACGTGCTTGAAGTTTGTGGAGGGTTGTGGACGGAAGAAGATGATATCACAAAGACCCAAAAACTTGTAGGTGAGACAAATCTGGTTGTTTTTTATATAAAATAGAAAGCGGAGTTTGAAAATTAAGAACTTTACTTGGTAATATGTTTTGAAGATAAGTGGCCATGTTTAATGCATATGGCCAAAACGATGGAGGAATCGATGCATGAGACAAAAGTGTACGAATTACATTGTTTAAAGATCGTAGGTTACGTCCGCCTTTACCATTTTGGGATGAAGTATATGGGCATGAAAAACGGAGGCCAATGCCATTTTGACTACAAAAGGTTGTGACATTGTGATTATCAAATTCCTTGCCATTATCACATTGCAAGTTTTTAATTTTTCGTTCAAATTGTGTATGAATAAGAGCATGGAATTTTGTAAAAATAGAAAATACATCAGATTTCCTAGCCAAAGGATAAGTCCATACAAAATTAGTAAAGTCATCCAAAAAACAATATAATAACGATGCCTCGAAGTGCTCAAAATCGGAGAAGTCCAAAGATCACAATGTATAACATCAAAAGGAAATAAAGTTTTATTAGGAGAAGTATGAAACGGTAACTTGATTTGTTTACCAAACACACATGACCGACATAAAACGTGTTTATTTGGACCACAAGTAATGAAGTTGTTTTGTCTTAACGATTCAAAAACCGGAAGGCCCGAATGACCTAAACGAGCATGCCACAACGAAGAATTTAAAATAGTAAAAACAGAATGTTGATGATTTTTCACCGGTGTCTTGGAAGTAACCGGGTACAAATCGCCTTGGCTATCACATCTCATGATACGTTTCCCCATCCGATATTCCTTCACAGAAAATCCAAAAGGGTCAAATTCCACAGAAACAAAATTATCTTTAGTGAATTTTCGGACCGATATCAGGTTTTTGATAATATTTAGGGCGTATAGGATGTTATTTAAGGCTAAGGGTGGGTATGGTGGTCTTAGTTTGGTGTGGCCATAACTCTTAATTGGAATATGTTGGCCATTTCCTACAAGAATACCGTTAGGTTTGCTCAAATTAAAAATAGAAGATAGGTTACCTTTATCGGCGGTGACATGTGAGGTAGCACCGGTGTCCATAACCCACGGGTTTGTAGGTTGGATTAGCCCCATGGTTTACATTGCCGCCTCAATATCCGTTGGACTATATTCTGAGCCCGCCATATAAGCCTGCTGGGCTGACCGTGGGTCACGGCCCAATAAGCCATCCGACCGATTTTGGGCCTGCTGTGGTCCAGTTGATGATTTAGGCCAAGGAAAGCTTGGGTATGGGCAAGGGGGTACGGCCCATCCTTGTGGAGGAGCCCACTGGCCATTCATTGCAAACCAAGGGGTCCATGGGGATAATAGAGGGTTTTGATGATTGGCGCCTCCCATGCGGCGATATCCCCCAGGTTGAGAGCTGCCGGAATTTCCACGGCCGGAGTGATTTGAGTGTCCTCGGCCACTCGATTTCTGCCGCCGACCTCCCCCCTTTGCGTGATGTTCCCGATGTCGCGTAGACGAGCCAGAACCACCCCCTGTTAGCGAGTCGGAGGTAGGGGCAATCATGGCGGCATTCGACGATGTGGCGACTTCCTTAGCCAAACCGGCCTCTTCCAAGGTTAACATTGACCGTGCTTGTTGAAACGAAGGCAGTGGGTTACTTTGGCGTAAGAGAGTGCCAACACCGTTATACGTGTCGGTGAGACCGGAGACCATTTGGAGCACCAATCGGTCATTCGTAACGGGAGCCCCGACATTCCGTAATTGATCAGAGAGCTCCTTGAGGCATTGGCAATATGCCGAAATGCCGTCAAAGTCCGATAAAACGGTATGAGAAATGTCTTGATCGAGAGTTACGGCTCTAGCATGTTTGTTATCTTCGAAAAGATCACGAAGACGATTCCATGTGTCCATGGCAGTGGAACCCGACACCATGACAGTGGTGATCAAATCGGGTTCGATAGTTGCATAAATCCAACCCAACACCGTAGCATCCAACGTAGACCACATATCATCGTCTTCATTGGTGCGAGAACCAGAGGCAGTATCTTTGTCCGAGGGGATGATATGGTGAAGAACTTTGAAAGAAAAAGCACAAATTTTAAGCAATTCGGCCCATGTGGAGTATTGGACTTTGGCCGATTCAAGTTGAATCGGGATGTGGTTACTGTTAGTCCCAAGACTAAGTAAATAAGATTTGATGATCGATAGCTAAGAAGAATAAATATCAGCTGAAGTATGTATCTTAGCTGAAGCAAGTATATGCAATAAACCTTCACCTGAGTACGTACTTAGCTTTAGGAAAACAAGTCAAATCAGCAGCTATTCACGAGAGATCATTCGAAGTCTATGACCAAAGGACAAAGACAAGAAGAAGACTATTCATCTGATTGTGGAATCAGCTGATAGTACCTGCTGCAGATGAAGACTTAAAGGAAATGTTCTTGACACTTTGAACATTTCCTGTTCCCGCTCAAAGAAGAAGAAAACGATGAGGATCTTCTATTTTGGAATAGAAGATAATGTCAGTACATCATCATCGTTTTTCCCTCCAAACATGTAAAGGGAAAGTCAACTATTTCTGTACTTATGTAGTACACCTTTCACTGTGCGTCAGAAAGGATACCGGAAGTAGTTGACACAAAGTACACTTGGGACAATAACTTATGCAAGAGCATTTAATGTTCCATGGTCAAGTCCACATCGACGAATGAAATGTTTACACGTCGTCTAACTTGTGGGCAAAGGAACATGGATCTTAGGCTATATATAGAGACGTAAATGCTTGCATTTACACACACCTTTTGAGCATTCATAGCACAAGAACATTCTCTGAGAGTTACTTATTTGTCTAAGTATTAACTCCTCCATAGTTATTACTCGGACATTGATATCAGCTGTTAGTATCAGCTGATATAACTCTCCTTGCATAGTCTTCTAGTTTTGAGTGATTTAAAGTGTCATTTCAAGTATAGAGTTTTAGTTAGTGTGTACTATCTATTTTCGCAAACTTTGTACTGTATTAAGTTGTTTTAATAAAATCTTAATCATTGAAATCTTGTTGTTCATTATCTTATCTTCGTAAATCAGTCTTAACGCAACACGTTAGTGTTGATGGGATCCAACAACTGGTATCAGAGCAAGTGTCAAAATTGTTTTCCATCAATTTTCAGCATATGTTATGGCTGAACCTACATCATCAGATCTTCCATCATCTGGAAAACCTCCTAAACTCACTCAAACCAACTACCCTATGTGGAAAACCCGTACGTTGTCACACATGGTTACCTATCACCCAAAACTTCAAGATAACATCATGATAGGAAAACATGTACCCAAAACCCTCATCCCTGGTACTTCTGAAATACTAGAAGACTATGTAGTGAAGTCTGAGGCTCAATGGACAGACGCTGAAAAACATCTTGTTCATCTTGAGAACAAGGGTAGAGATATGCTTTTTCAAGCAGTTGGTGATGAACTGTATCACAATATTCAATTTTGTGACTCAGTTAAAGAAATGTGGGAGAGGCTGGCTGAAGTTTATGAAGGCACATCAGTTGTGCGTGAACATAACAAAAACATGCTCATACATGATTATGAACTATTTAAAGCCAAGCCAAGTGAGACTATAGCTCAAACTTTCAATCGTTATAACATTCTATTAAACGAGCTGAAGTCTCATGGGGTTGATAAGGACGATATGTCCAAAATGTGTAAGTTTATGGCAGCCTTACCTTCTAAATGGGCTACCATCATAACTTGCATGAGTACATCCCCTACTTTGAAAGACTATACTCTTTCGTCTCTCTATGTTATGTTTCTATGCCATGAGAGAACCGTACTCAACAAATTTCAACTTCCAAAGGACTCTAAAGTGAGTCCCTCTGGATCTTCGACTACTCTTGTTTCTCTAAACAAGCCCAGCAGAATCGAATATCCTCCATCAAATGATGAAGCTGACAACACTTCAGCTGTTGGTTTGTTCAACATGCCTGAAGTCAGCATCGAAGAAGTCGATGAAGACGAAGACAACGATGCCCTTATATTTGAGCTTGCCTTACTTGTTAAAAATAGAAGCTCAAGTAGCAGATCTATATCATCAGTTGTACCTTCCAGACCCTCTTGGAGTACACCTGACATCTCTGAGATAACTTGCTATAACTGTAACAAGAAGGGACACTATGCTAACGACTGCAAGCAGAAGAAAGCAAGTTCCTCATCTTCAACTGGTGAGTCCATTGAAGAGAAATACAAAAAGCTACAAGCCTTCACCAAAAAGATTTTAGAAGAAAAGAAGGCACTTGAAGGCAAATCTGCTGACAAAGGTCTCGTAGCTGAAACTCATGACTGGGCTGACTCAGGTGAAAGCTCATCTGATGATGATGAACAAATGGCCACAATGTGTTTGATGGCTCGTGCTGATGATGATGAAAGTATTACAGCTGATGATGCTAGTTCTTATAAATGGGTCAACATTGTTCATAAAAAGGTAACCTCTCTAATCTCTGCTGAGGCTAATAAAGCCAAAGACATTGTTGATTCTATTATTTGTGACTTGCACTTCATCGATCAGCTGAAAGGTGAATGTTTGGATAAACATAGTGTTATTCTACGTGAAAATGCATTTTTAAAACAACGTTTAATTGACCACAAAACTTTAAAAGAAGATCTTTCTGAAACAAAATTTATAAACTCAGTTCTTCAACATGATCTAAGTGAAAAAGTTAAAGAACTTGAAGTAATTAAAAAAATTTGTGAATCATGGTCTCGTTCATCCAAACGCGTGAGTGAATGTGTTAACTCACATATCCCTAGTCAAGTACAAGCTGTACTAGGAGGAGACTTCCTTGTTGCAGCCGTTGTACCTGACAGCAATACAGATGATCTGTACTACTCGTCAGCTGATGCTTCTGTGCCAGCTGAAGAGTTGGTTTTTGGTTCCTTTGTTAGGTCTACCAAAACCTTTGCTACTGAGATGTCCTCAGAAGATCCTTCTATAACTACTGGTGAAGAGTCATCAGCTGACTCCTCTGCCATGGTTTTTAGGACACCTACTGTAGTAATCGTTGAACCAAGAAAATCTATCTTGGTTTCAGCACCTGTGCATATTCTGTTAGACCTCAGCAGAAGACTAGCAGAACAGCAGGAAAGAAAACTGTTCTTACACCCTCCAAGGGTGAGCCAGTTGGAGTTCGTACTCGAGCTGCAAAGAACAAAGGTAAGAGTGTTCTTAAAAACACTCCAAGTCCTTCTTCAGCTGTGTCTGTCAGACGGCTGAAAGGAAAGGTCAGCAAATTGACATCACTCGTTCAAACTCTGGCTATCTCTAATAATCAGAAAATGAAAGGGATTTTGGGTCCAGTTCCCAAACCCATTGCCTCGCCTTCCACTCCACTGCAAAGAAACAGAAAATGCTATAAGTGTAGAGATCGTGGGCATATGGCAAGTGAGTGTGACAGCACATGCTTGAGACCTTCGCCAACTTCAGCATGTGAGCCTACTGAAAAATCAACCCATGTGAGTTCCAGCGGAAAGTCACAAGGACCCACCGAAGTGTGGGTTCCCAAAAAGAACTAACTCATTTAATGTATGTGCAGGGTGATGAAAGAAAACATGTCTGGTACTTAGACAGTGGTTGCTCGAGACACATGACTGGATACAAATCCCTGCTGGAAGAGTTTGAAGTTTGTGCTGGTCCCTCGGTAGTTTTTGGTGATAATGGTAGAGGCTCAAGTGAAGGTTATGGAACCATTTCCAATGGATCCGTAAAAATCACAAGAGTTGGTTATGTGAATGGGCTGAAACATAATTTAATCAGCATTAGCCAACTTTGTGATGCAAAGTTCTCAGTGAACTTTAATGAATACAGAGGAACGGTGACGGATAAAAGTGGAAAGGTAGTATTGGTTGCTCCAAGAACCAAGAATGTCTATACACTTGACATGAATCCTCAAAATCAAGAAGTTTGTCTATCTCTCATTCTATTGAAGAGTTGAACTGGTTGTGGCACAAAACGCTATCTCACCTAAACTTCAAAAATATTTCGAAGCTGGCTCGAGGTCAGCTGGTGAATGGTCTGCCACAAATCAAGTATGAAAAGGATAAGCTTTGTTCAGCTTGTGAGCAAGGTAAACAGCATAAAAGCTCCTTCAAATCGAAGCAATGTTTTTCCATCGACAGCTGCCTTCACATGCTCCATATGGACCTCTTTGGCCCTATGAGTACTGAAAGTCTAGGTGGAAAGAAGTATACACTTGTTATCGTTGATTAATATTCACGATATACTTGGGTAATATTTCTTCGTCACAAAAGTGATGCAGCTAAAGAGATTATCAAGTTTATCAAAAGGATGGAACTTCTAAATGGGTCTAGAGTCAAGATGTGGAGATCAGACAATGGTACTGAATTCAGGAACAAGACTTTAGAAGACTTCTGTTCAGATGTTGGGATCTCCTAAAACTTCACAGCTGCTAGAACACCTCAACAAAATGGTGTTGCTGAAAGAAGAAACAGAACCCTAATAGAAGCTGCAAGAACAATGCTTGCTGAGTCAAACATGCCTAAGCAATTTTGGGCAGAAGCTGTTAACACAGCTTGTTTTACTCAAAATAGGTCTCTCTACGTGAAGAGACACAAGAAGACTTCTCGGTTTCTTTCATGTGTTTGGTTGTGTGTGTTTTGTGTTAAACACACGAGATCAGCTAAGTAAATTTGACCCTAAAGCTGATGAAGCCATTTTCTTCGGATATTCCACTACATCCAAGGCATATAGGGTTTTCAACAAAAGAAGACAAACGTTAGAAGAGTACATAAATGTTACTTTTGAAGAACACTCAAAGGCCTTGAACCCCACCTCTGCTGACTCATCTGATGCATTTCAGAGATCAGCTGAACCATCTCCTGATGATACAGCTGAAGCATTCTCGGATGCTTTAAACCTCTTTGATGTTCCCATAAATGAACCATATGAGACGTTCCATGATGCTCCTACATATCTTGTAGATATTGCAGCTGTTCAACAAGAAATTCCAAAAGCTAGAGCATCATCAAAGGCTATCTCAAAGCCACCTCTTCATACTTCAAGAAGATCCGTTCAAAATGAAGTAATTCATCCTGCTGAGCAATCAGCCGCTCAACAAGGATCTAATTCTGCTGAATCTTCCTCTTCTACAGCTGCTTCTCAATCAAAGTGGACTTCAGAACATCCAATTAATCTAATCATTGGAGATCCACAGCAAGGAGTTGTCACGAGAAGTAAAGCATCATGCAATCTCTGCTTATGGTCTTGTTTCTTTGCAACTGAAGAACCGAAAAATATTAAAGCTGCTTTAGAAGACTCAAGCTGGATTCAAGCGATGCAGGAAGAACTTAACCAATTTGAGGTCAACAAAGTATCGCAGCTGGTGCCCCCACCAGCTGGAAAGAATATAATTGGTACAAAATGGGTATTTAGAAATAAAATGGATGAATAAGGTGTGGTTATTCGCAACAAGGCTAGACTTGTTGCACAAGGATATAGACAAGAGGAAGGAATCGATTTCGATGAAACATTTGCTCCAGTAGCTAGGCTTGAGGCTATTAGAATATTTCTAGCCTACGCTGCGTACAAGAACTTCACAGTTTTTCAGATGGACGTAAATAGTGCATTCTTGAACGGGAAGCTGCAAGAGGAAGTATATGTTAAGCAACCACCAGGGTTTGAAAATCCTAAGTATTTAGACTATGTGTTTAAACTAGATAAGGCGTTGTATGGGTTGAAACAAGCTCCTCGTGCATGGTATGATACACTCTCCACGGTCCTCATAGCAAATTATTTCACCAGGGGAAAGATTGATAAAACCTTATTCATTCGCAAAATCAAAGGTGATATCATTCTTGTTCAAATTTATGTGGATGACATAATTTTTGGTGCTACTGATGAAAAACTTTGTAGACGTTTTTCAAAACTTATGTCTACAAAGTATGAGATGAGTATGATGGGCGAATTAACTTATTTTCTTGGCTTACAAGTTAAGCAATCTAAAAATGGAATTTTTATAAATCAAGAAAAATATATCAAAGATCTTGTAAAGAAATTTGACATAAATTCATCATCATCCATGAAAACTCCAATGGCTCCTCCAAACAATCTAGATGCTGACATAACTGGGAAATCAGTTGATGTCACGTTCTATAGAGGAATTATTGGATCGTTACTCTATCTCACCGCCAGCAGACCAGATATTATGTTTGCTACTTGCATGTGTACTAGGTATCAAGCTGATCCTAGAGAATCTCATTTAATAGCGGCTAAAATAATTTTGAGGTACCTTAAGGGTACTCCAAGCCTAGGTCTTTGGTATCCCAAAGACTCCGGGTTTGATCTAATTGGCTTTTCAGATTCAGACTTTGCAGGTTGCAAATGGATAGAAAGAGCACCACTGGAGGATGTCAGCTGCTTGGAGGAAAGCTAGTCAGCTGGACAAGCAAGAAACAAAGTACTGTTTCTACCTCCACTGCTGAAGTAGAATATGTTGTTGCTTGAAGCTGCTGTGCTCAAGTCCTTTGGATGAAGAATCAGCTTGTTGATTTCGATATGAACTTCTGCAAAGTTCCTATCTACTGTGATAACACAAGTGCTATTGCAATCAGCAACAATCCAGTTCTTCACTCAAGAACCAAACATATCGACATAAGGTATCATTTTATTAGGGATCACATTGAACAAGGTGACGTGGAACTCCTAATGGTGATTTTCGGTTATTACAAGTAACAAAACGCAGCGGAAAGAATTAATCACCATGAACGGATCTAATATTAAATCATACAATTAAACTAATAGATAAATCAAAGAGAATGGTATAAGTATTCATACCCTTGAAGCCTTTGATCTTTAGGAATCGGATGAAGATTATGGACGAGTGAAACCAAGGATTCCAATGAGGAATACCTCTAAAGCTAGTCCACACTACACCTTCTTGAACACCAATTGATGCTAGTCAAGAGCCAAACAAGGAAGAACAAAGTGCCTTAAACTTGTTCACTTAAAAAACTGCCGCAAAGGAGGAGGTCTTTTATATTTATGTTTGTACGTATGTCTACAACCAAAAACCCCACCTAACTCCTTTTGACCATCTCTTAATTGTTTTGGACGTTATAAGAATTCCTCCCAAAAACACACGCAACACTTAGGTGTGTTTGTGCGGCCGAAGAGACTAAATCAAGAGGGAATTAGGGGTTTTAATTAACTTGCCT
Source organism: Calendula officinalis (assembly GCA_963853835.1). Taxonomy (NCBI): domain Eukaryota; kingdom Viridiplantae; phylum Streptophyta; class Magnoliopsida; order Asterales; family Asteraceae; genus Calendula; species Calendula officinalis. The sequence continues at coordinate 31,039,779 of OY970828.1, forward strand.
AATTCTCTCTTGTTTCCTAATTGTACTTTACACTTAGGTCCCTTGCTTCTTTGTTCTTCTTTTTGGCACACCAACTAAGTTTCATACTTAACAATTTAACACAAAACTTTAATTGGTTAATTTATATAAATAATATAATTACACTAATTATATTACATATATTTAATGGTGTTTGGTGTATAAGTGTGTGACCCTTTAGGCTCACAAACAACTAGCCATATAACTATATGTTATACGCGTGAAGCATATTCCAACAGCTCCCACTTGCGCACGTGATAACATCAAGTAGTTATACAAGCAAAGGTTAGAGTCTAGCAACCCGCCAATGCCCCTAGAAGTACATGAGGAGTTTCATAAAATCTTTGTTCAAAGTTTTTCGAGCAGTTATCCTTTTGTTACTGATACTATGTTGAATTTTAGACATGGATTAATGTCAATCTAAAATTTCAACGATTCTGTTTCTCGATCTATACATTGAAGTAGATTACCAAAACCAATCAAGATTCATCTTGATTACCTTTTGGGTGTGGCCACACATGCATCTATTCAAATCATCGAGGGGCCCAGTAGTATCTAATCCACATGCGTGGAGGAACAAATTCTTTGTTGACTGCACGTGTCTGTTATATGCTTAATGACAAACCCGATAATGGTTGTTATAGCAGCCTTATTCAGGTCAGCGTTTAACCATATCAAAGTTTGCCCCTCTACATACACAAACCAACTTGCATCTCAAGTCAGAGGATAAGTGACAAAGCCTTTGTGAGATTCACTTGTGACATAAATCCAGGAAGTGAATTCTCATAGGTTGGGTCAGTCCAATTGTGCATCATTATGAACAACATGTGAGTTTAACTTCATCATCCTTAGTCATACTAAGATAATGTCATCAATGCCCTCAGATTTGTCTTAATAATATTCCCATATTATTAATTATGACAATGGACAATTTAGAATATAAAACGCAGTAAATGTTCATGGATATAAACATGCAAATATAGAACACAGTAGATATTCATATAAAGACGATCATATCAAATATATCAATTTATTCCAATAAATACTGCTCAATGTTCCATTATCCAAATACTAAAACAGATTACATGAAACTACTAGCTGGTCGAAGCCCAATGTTTCTAGCATGCTCAACATGTTTGGTACATGGCATTGGCTTTGTGAAGGGGTCAGCTAAGTTGTCATCTGTATGAACTTTGAGCAAGCGTACATCTCCCATTAGGATCGCATCTCTAATGTAGTGAAGCTTCCTTCGATAATGTCTGGCGCCTTTCTGAACACCGGGTTCGTTGGCAATGATGATAGCACCTGTGTTATCACAGTACATATCCATAGGTTTTTCATTACTGGGGACAACTCCAAGCCCAGAAATAAATTTCCTCATCCAAACAGCTTCCATTGCAGCTTCAGTAGTTGCAATGTATTCAGCTTCTGTAGAAGACATGGCGATAGTGCTCTGCTTCGCACTTTTCCAATCAACAGCGCCTCCGTTCAAAACGAAAACATACCCCGTTTGAGATTTGGAATCATCTCTATCAGTCTCAAAACTAGCATCAGAATAACAAGTAACGCTTAGTTCATTTTGAGATTCACCACCATAGACAAGAAACATATCTTTAGTATTCCTAAGATACTTCAGTATGTTCTTAACAGCAGTCCAGTGACTCTCACCTGGATTCTGTTGATATCGGCTTGTAAGGTTCTGTGAGAACGCTACATCAGGTCTTGTGCACCGCACAGCATACATGATAGATCCTACTGCCGAGGCATAGGGGACATCACGCATACGTTTCATCTCATCAGGTGAGGACGGTCCTTGAGTCTTACTCAAGTGTACATTGTGTTGCATAGGGAGACTTCCACGTTTGGAAGTATCCATTCTAAATCGTTTTAGAATCTTATCAATGTACGCACTTTGACTTAGTCCGATTAACCGCTTTGATCTATCTCGGTAGATCTTTATACCAAGTATATATGCCGCTTCCCCAAGATCCTTCATAGCGAAGCACTTCCCAAGCCAGGATTTTACATCTTGTAGCATTGGAATGTTATTTCCTATGAGTAGTATGTCATCGACATATAGGATTAGAAAGACGACAATGCTCCCACTAGCTCTTACATATACACATGGCTCGTCGGGATTCTGAGTAAAGCCAAACGTTTTGATTTCCTCGTCGAATCTTTTGTTCCAACTTCTGGATGCTTGCTTCAGTCCATAAATGGACCTTTGAAGCTTACATACTTTCTTTGGGTGTTTTGTATTAACAAAACCCTCAGGCTGAACCATATAGACATCTTCATCAAGGTGTCCATTCAAGAAAGCAGTTTTAACATCCATTTGCCAAATCTCATAGTCATAGTACGCTGCTATGGCTATGACAATCCTAATAGCTCTAACGTCGGCAACAGGCGAGAAGGTTTCATCATAGTCAATCCCGTAGGTTTGAGTGTAACCTTTTGCTACCAATCGAGCTTTATAGGTGTGTACATTTCCATCCATGTCGGTCTTCTTCTTGAAGATCCACTTGCTACCAACAGTCTTACTGTTAGGAGGAAGATCAACCAAAGTCCATACTTGGTTATCTTTCATGGATTGCATTTCCGCGTTCATAGCATCAAGCCATTTGTCAGATTCAGAATCTGCTAATGCAGCTCGATAGTTAGGGGGTTCATTATGATCCCCTAAACTCAGCTCCTCAGCATCGATTTGGAAACCATATCGTTCAGGTGCATGAGGTGTCCTTGCGGACCTTCGAACGGGGACCTCATCATTTTGAGGTGCAACAGGAACAGTTTCATGTTCAACCTCATCTCGATGTTCGCTAGTATCTACAATAGGTTGTGCATCTTCATCGCTTGGAATCTCGTCAAAGTCGATGGTACTCCCACTTGCTTCTTGTGAAATGAGATTGCTCTCAAGAAACTCAGCATAACGAGCAATAATTACTTTTTGCTCAGGTGGGTAGTAGAAATAGTAACCCATCGTTTCCTCAGGGTATCCTATAAAGACGCACTTGACAGCTCTGGGTTCAAGTTTGTTTGGCGTGTCGCGTTTCACGAGAGCCTCACAACCCCAGACCTTCAAGTAAGACAAGTTAGGGACTTTCCCATGCCATATCTCATATGGTGTCTTTTCAACCTTCTTGGTGGGAACCATATTCAGTATGCGAGCAGCCGATTTGAGTGCATAACCCCAAAAGGATAGAGGCAGAGTTGTAGGACTCATCATCGATCGGACCATGTCAAGCAAGGTGCGATTTCTCCTCTCCGATACACCATTATGCTGTGGTGTATAAGGGGGAGTGAATTGTGAGACAATCCCACAATTCTTAAGATGGTCTTGAAACTCATGGCTCATGTACTCTCCTCCTCGATCAGAACGAAGAGCCTTTATCTTCTTGCCAAGTTGATTTTCTACTTCATTTTGGAAAGCTTTGAACGTTTCAAAGGTTTCATGTTTATGTTTAATCAAGTAAACATAACCATAACGACTAAAGTCGTCAGTGAAAGTAATGAAGTAGGTAGCACCTTCCCTAGTTCGAGTTCTAAAAGGGCCACATACATCAGTATGTATGAGTCCAAGTAGATCATTGGCTCTTTCGCCTACATGGGAGAAAGGCTTGCGCGCCATTTTACCAGATATACAAGAAACACATTTATCAAATGATTCAGAATCATCTGATTTTATAAGTCCATCCTTTTGTAATTTCAAAACGCGTTTCTTGTTAACGTGGCAAAGGCGACAATGCCATAGGAAAGTAGAATCCAAGTTCTTCTTGGATTTCTTGTTGCTACATGTATAAATAGAACTACTGTTTGTGATACGATTATGCATGTCAATCTCAAAGATACCATCACGAGGAATAGCATTAAAGTAAAAAACATTATCCTTTGAAACTGAAATACCAAAATCCGTAAAAGTATGAATAAAACCATTATTCCACAAACAAGAAAGCGATACTATACCCCTAGTAATACTAGGCGCATAGTGACAATTGTCTAATACAATAATTAAACCACTAGGAAGGATTAAATCATAGCTTCCTATAGCTTCGACCGGTGCACGATTGCCATTGCCCACGTACAAGTCCAAAGCTCCATGGTTTAGCTTTCTACTTCCCCTTAGACCCTGCATGGTATTACAAATGTGAGTTCCACAACCAGTGTCATATACCCATGATTTCTTAGGGAAAGCATATAGTTCTATTGTGAAGATACCTGATGTGCCAACCTTGTTGGCTTTGTTCTTCATCAACTCTGCCAGGTAGGCAGGACAATTCCTCCTCCAATGGCCTGTTTCACCGCAGTGATGGCAATCAAGATCCTTAGCGGGATGCTCCTTACGAGTAGGTGGGGGAACCTTTGGCTTGGGCTTGTAAACTTGCTTTCCCTTGCCATGGCCCTTAGCAACTACTTGCGGTTTTGGTTTTTGGATCTTTCCTTGCCTTATAGCAAGGACAGTAGGGGCCGGAGTTTTCTTGGGTAGGCTTGCCTCCGTTTGTTTCAGCATAGCATGTAATTCGGCGAATGTCTTCCCCATACTATGCATATGATAAGTCATGACAAACGGTGCAAAATCCTTGTTTAGGGACGTTAGAATCAAGCTAATCCCAAGGATGTGCGGCATAGCGTAACCAAGCCTCTCCATTTGGTCTAAGTAGCTCTTCATCTTCAAGAGATAAGAGCTAACAGACTGTCCCTCCTCCTGCTTGCAAGCGTGGAAGGCTTTGACAGTGTCAAAGAGTTCCTGCTCGGCTTGCTTTTGATACATGGCCGTTAGTTCACGCATCATATCAAATGCAGTGAGGTCCTCGAGATTCTTTTGAATCTCGGGAATCATGCTCACTAGCATAAGCGCGGCGACTTCCTGTTGTTCGTTAAACCTTTTGGTATAGGCTGTACGAACAGCAGTAGTGGCGGTAGCAGCAGGGGCAGGGGGTAGCGCCTCCTCCAAATGGTGGTACTTATGCTCAGCCCTAAGGACAATCCTTAGGTTACGAGACCAGTCCACGAAGTTCGTTCCATCAAGTTTCTCTTTTTCGAGAACGGAACGAATGGTGGTATGTGTTAGGGTTTGATTGTTTGAAGTCATCTACAAAATTACAAAGTTCATTAATTAGTATTTTCAATAATAATTGCTTTTAATAAATTAACTACCCAATTAATTTAATTAAAAACTAAGATCCCATTGAGCTTCTATCACCGCATCAGTTGATCTGCTAGAGGTGATAGATCCAATAGGTAGGTGACGATCAACAATTGCATTACAAGTGCAACTCTTAGAGGTATGGGACTTCATGGCACCTAGTGAACAAGCATCTAGGGTCAAGTGGCATGTTTGTCGCATCTTCGCCTCGAGTCAAGGTCTCACCGTTAACTTGATTAAGTCATCCAATGTGAAATCATGTCAAAATAGATCTAGGTCTCACCGTAGAGAATAATGACCTCGGATCTAAATTCAAACCACGTCTCACGTGAATTCAAAAATAGAAGCAAGTGATTTACAACCGATTGGACGGCGTGACTTAAATTTTAGGTATGTTAAATTTTAATTTAATAAAATTTTATTTAAGATATGAATGAATCATGTACTTCATTCATACCACTTCATAAGTCTTGTAATAAACGGTAAAACTTTTAGCGATTATTAAGTGATAAGTTTCAAATCATATTTAAACTTAGTTTAATCTCAAAACGATTTTTAGATTAAAGGTTTAATCATCAATGATTAACTAGTAATCATCGATGATTAAGGGTTTGAATGTTCTAATGTTTGTGTCTAAAAACCATTTTTAATTTGTTTTACTATTTGTATCTAATAGAAAAGAAAAACAACCACAAACAAAGAATAAACATGCAACAAAATTTTGTGCAAACCTCGACCGATGAAATCCTAGGTTCGGTCACGTGAGTCATCACGACGGACCGAAGGGTCAAACTAGGGGACGGGCCAACATGAACCCAAACGGGCCTACATAAACCCAATGGGCTCCCACTTGCTCCAAGACATTCTTGAGCAAGTAGAACCCAAAATTGTGAAAAAGTGTAATCTGCCAGAAAATTCCAGCAGACTTTGAAGCCCGAAAAGTCATTGAAGGAGTCTTCGTTGGTCTTCCCGGCCTTCTAAAAAGTTGTAGCCCACGACTTTGCAAGCATTTTAGGCTTTTGAATCGCCCAAAACGGAGTCCGTATGCCTCTGGAAAACCTGTTTTCGTACAGCCCTCGCTTTTGTGACGGAAATTGGTTGTTTTCTTCATTAGTCTTCAATATTTTTTATCAACAATTTACAATAAAAAGATAAAATAAATACAATCTATTCTATTACTTTTACATTACAAATTGCCCCAAAAATGACACCAAAAATAAAAGAAAAATAAATGAAACAAATTACAACAATTAAGCCAAAAAAACAAGGCTTTTCCCAAACAACCAAACAACCAAACATCAACCACATTCATTCACAAATGGTCTAGGCTTTCATCGGTTTGCACAAACAAGCAACAATTGACAAGGCTTTGGCTTGGGATATGGCAAAAATACATGTTTTGCCATATCAAAAAACATAATTAAACAAGTAATTCCAAGCCAAATAATCAAAAAATTCAATAAACTAGATTAATTTTTTGATTTTGATTTTGTAACAAGTGACAATAGGGTTCCAAAAATACGTTATTTTAACCCTCATAATTATACAAAACCGAAAATTAAAATAAAAACCCGTAGGGTTTAATTTTCGTCCGATCGGTTTGTTAAAAACACCAAAATCGTTTGATTTTTGCCACTTTTCACAAAATCTAGCTAATTATATGATTAATATAATGACTCGTGATACCACTAATGGTGATTTTCGGTTATTACAAGTAACAAAACGCAGCGGAAAGAATTAATCACCATGAACGGATCTAATATTAAATCATACAATTAAACTAATAGATAAATCAAAGAGAATGGTATAAGTATTCATACCCTTGAAGCCTTTGATCTTTAGGAATCGGATGAAGATTATGGACGAGTGAAACCAAGGATTCCAATGAGGAATACCTCTAAAGCTAGTCCACACTACACCTTCTTGAACACCAATTGATGCTAGTCAAGAGCCAAACAAGGAAGAACAAAGTGCCTTAAACTTGTTCACTTAAAAAACTGCCGCAAAGGAGGAGGTCTTTTATATTTATGTTTGTACGTATGTCTACAACCAAAAACCCCACCTAACTCCTTTTGACCATCTCTTAATTGTTTTGGACGTTATAAGAATTCCTCCCAAAAACACACGCAACACTTAGGTGTGTTTGTGCGGCCGAAGAGACTAAATCAAGAGGGAATTAGGGGTTTTAATTAACTTGCCTAATTCTCTCTTGTTTCCTAATTGTACTTTACACTTAGGTCCCTTGCTTCTTTGTTCTTCTTTTTGGCACACCAACTAAGTTTCATACTTAACAATTTAACACAAAACTTTAATTGGTTAATTTATATAAATAATATAATTACACTAATTATATTACATATATTTAATGGTGTTTGGTGTATAAGTGTGTGACCCTTTAGGCTCACAAACAACTAGCCATATAACTATATGTTATACGCGTGAAGCATATTCCAACAACTCCATTTCATTTCAACAGACCTTCAGTTAGCTGATTTATTCACTAAGCCTTTAGATGAAAAACGATTTAATTTTTTGATCAGCGAGCTGGGTATGTTGAATGCTTGAATCAACTGCTGAAGTACTATCAGCAGCTGATAAGTTCACCTTGTCACTTAGTACATTCAGCTGACTAAAACTCTTTTGAATTCATCAGTCAGCAGAATAAAATCTCTTAAATGATAACTTATCGTGTTTTATAAGTTAAAACATTTGGTTCTCCATAAAAAGGCATCTTTTATCCCTATCCATACGTTTTCTGTGGCGAATATTTCCACTCGAGTGAAAATATTTGGCATTTATGTGGGACAAGACACCCTGACACAAGAAACGGCTCCACTACCCCTCTCTGTCACATCCAACACCCACTTTTGCACGATAACCAACATGTCTATAGTTGGTTTGCAACTATCCATTAATGGCCCGGTTTAAAAATCAAATATTTACCCAAACCGACCCATAAACCCCTATAAATACCCATCCATTTCTCTCATTTCATCCTCATCACTCCCAAAATTCTCTCTCAAAAACCCTCTCTTTCAAGCTTTTATCTTTCTTCTCTCTCCCAAAATGTCGAAGAAAGCTTCAAAAGTTTCTCTTACTAGGGCTGCCATTGAGTTCTCCCAGAACTCTAACCTTGTAGCCAACACTTCTCCACCGAAGGATCTTGTCGAGGTATATCGACCGGTTAGGAAGTTTCTGCGTCACTGCCCTATCGGTGGTGCAGTTATCAGATTCACCAAGAGTATCATCGAACTCTTGCGTGACTTCTGGATGTCTGCCTCCATTTCTGGAGACGACATCACTGCGCAAGTTGGAAATCATCAAATCCCCATTACTATCGATGATTTCTGAACTGCTTGCGGGCTCGAGTATCTGCAACCTGGAGAGAAATATCAGCAGACGAAATCTGCTGAAGAAGCTAAAGAGAACCTAATCCGTATCACTGGATACAGATTAGAATATGAAGAAGACAAGGTGCAGATCTTCAAGAAGTCTCAGCTGACGAGACCCTGGGCCTATTTCTTTACCCACATCATTCAGGGTATAGGCGGCAACACCGGGTCTCACAACCAGTGCAACTCCAGCATGCAAGTCTTTGCTGAAGCCCTAGTCACCGGTCAGCGGATTGACTATGGGAAACTGGTGTACGAGGAGGTCAAGGCCAAGCTGAAAAGCAAGGGAAATCATATTCCCTATCTTCGCTTCTTCACATTGTGCATCGCACATGTGATGCTTGAGAAGCTGCAGATCGATTATGAAGACCTTCCAGGGGAATCGATGATGGTCCGTTCCATCTCCAACATCATCTTCCAAAAGAAGGATGATGAAAAAGCTTTTCCTCTCACCTCGTACATGCTGAAGATCATTGATGATTGGACCAGATCCAGAAAGGATCGAAAGAAGGGCGCAACATCGAAGGAATCGGCCCTACAAGAAGGTATGTCCTTTTCTCATATGAAGAGTTTTCCCTCAACTGGGCGACCATCCCCAGCTGCTGATGGGAAAACCACCACCTCAACAGGGATCTCAATCCCTGAGAATGAGGACTCTGCTGATGCAGATGATCTTCCTCTGGTGGTGAAGAAGCGAGTTAAGCGAGCCGCTCATCGCTCTCCTTCTTCTTCATTCTTTTTATCATCTTCTCCCACATCTCTACCTCCTTTTTGTCCTCTGCTAGAGGTAAGGAGGCCTGCTACCTGTGGAGATGAGGTGGTAATTGATGATGTTGAGCTGGCGACAGCAGCATCATCAGGATTCAGCCGGGATCCTCTGGGTACTCACTCGAGTCCCAGATCGGAGGGATTACGATCAGAAGCTATGTCAGCTAATGAGAGTAATCCTTCTCATTTTAAAATTGGCAGTGTTTATCAAAGAACTCCACCAACAATCAGAGTTCCTAGTCGAACACTCTCGGCTGGTCACATCCTCCTTCCCTTTCATCCTCTCTCTGCTGATTTCTCAACAAGTCAGCAGACTTCAAAACGGCAATTTCGTTCTTTAGGAGTTAGTGTCGGCTCCAACCCTCTGCGTAGCTCCTCGACTGATTCATTATCCGTCGTTGTAACAAGGGGACAAACTCCACAAGCAACCTCAGTCTCTCGACAGACTGCTGGTGAAGTTTTCGGCTCAACCCAAGCCACCCGTGAGTCAGCTGCACATACGTCACCAGTATCGCCGGCTGGTGAGACCGAAGCTCCAGAGGACAGAACAACATTTCATATGATGTTTGAGTCGACTGATGATCTTATTCAGTCTTACTATTCGTCATCTGACGAAGAAGTAAATCCTGGGCTTCACCCTGTTTTGACAATTGATGACAGCACTTCTGTTGTAACCCCAGATGTTTCAGCTGGACCCAATCCACCCCCCATAGTTTCTGAGCATCCCATAGGAGCGATTCCTCCTAACTCGGGAACACCCACTCCCACAGCTGAGGTTACCCCTCCAGCTGGAGACATGCCGGAACCCCTCTCCCAAAGCGTCCAAGTGTCCCATGCTGAATCCAGCAAAGCTGGAGGAAGCATTCCCATCAGAGCCGCTACTGCTCTGATGTCTAGAGTTGTATCATCCCAGATTTGACCTGGGATGGCCAGACTGAGTCAGCAGATGGACACCCTTCGCAGGGATGTTCCAGAGAAGTTTGCCACAACTGCTGAGAACCTCCCTTCCAGCATAACTTCTCTGCACGCTGAGGTTCACTGTCAGACTCCTCAGCTGGTTCTTCTTGCTGATCAGATTCGCTGCAACACAAGCGAGTTCAACACTCTAAAAATATATATTCATCGAGAGTTGAACTCCCTTCATGAATCTGACAGAGTTGAAAAAGACAAGCTTCTCTCCGAAGCTCGGGCCACAGAAGCCGAAGTTGCACGTCAGCTAGATACCTTGACCTCCAAGGTGTCTCCTCTCCAACCAGCTGTCGATCGACTGGCTCTTGCACAGTCAAAGCAAGAGTCTCTGCTGACCCGCACTCATAGCCACTTTTCTAAGGCTATTGAGGGGTCTGCTTCTGCTGTGTCCACAAGATTGGACAAATTGGAGACTAATGTCAGCTCGCTGACTTCCCAGGTCGCTGGTCTCCAAGGCACCCTTAACCTCATTCTTGCAAAGCTAAATGAGGGTGCCGTTGTTCTCCATCCTGCTTTAGCACCAGAGAGTACCCCTCTTCTTCGGGCACTCTTTGAAAGGGAGAAAGAGGCCACTTCAGCAGGTGAAAAACAAGGTGAACAAAATGCTTCACAATCTATAATCACCTCTGCTGTTGGAGCCAATACTGAAGACATTCCAGCAGGTGAAAACCCAAGTTCTCCACCTATCACCTCTGCTGGAATGACAGAAGAAGAAGATGTTTCAGTAGACGAGACCCAAATTCAAACAACACTCGTCACTACTGAAACACCTGAGGTAACTACTTCAGCTAGTGAGATTATCATTCAACCAACACTCACCGCTGCTGAAGACCTCAGGACAGGAGAAACCTCAACTGGAGTTAAAATCGTTGACTCTTTTGGACCAGTTGAGGGCCCACAAGTCCAAGTCCCGCCAATCCAAAACCCTTAGCCTATCATACAGGAGATGCCTCAACCTGCTGAGGGGGAGCCTACCTCTGATGCGAATAAAGCTCTCCTGTTAAAGGAAGCTGGAACCGCAGCAGATCTTGCTGCAGCTGTTGCCCTTCAAAGAAAGACTCAAGAAGAGTTGTATCAAAAAGCTGAGGCCCAAAGAGCTGAGAACATTAGGTTGTTCAACAAAGTTCTTTCCCAGCGTAGGCTCGAAACAAAAATCACCAGCGTAAGGGCACCCAAGTCCTCTTCCAGCTCTCCACCAGAAGTAAAAATAACTAGAGCTGGAGGATACATGGCTGCTGAAAGGATGCCTCTGAACAAAATCAGTACTCACCTCAGTTATGCAGAGTGGAATGAGCTACTGACAGCTTCCAGATCTGCTCTACCGTCTGACATTATAACAGATCTGCAAAGTGAGATCAAAGTCGCAATTTGTATCTTCAAGGGCTTATGCGACAATATCAGGAGAACCTCTCCTGAGTTGGCAAATCGCATACCAGCTGAATTTCTTGACTCACAAGAAGTTGCTGTCAGAGAACCTGCTTATGAAGGCTCCTCAGCAAGAAGGGAAAAACGTAAGTCCGTTCTTCCCGACCCTTTTGCTGACTCCAAAACACTTGATGTTGGCTCTTCGATCATATTTGCCAAACGACCAAAACTCAACATCACAAAAGCTGTCCCCACGGGAGTAAACTTTGTCCCTGGGTTGATCGTAAAAGAACCTACCTATGGCTTTTGTTATCTGGAGAAGAAGAAGCCTTGCTTCCGACGGGCTGATGAGCTGCACATGTGTGATATCGATCAACTGCTGCTATATCACAAGTCTCCGAGTTCCTCCACTGAGGAGGGAAGACAAATGAGAAAATTAATCGACTCAGCGATCAGCTCATTGTATCGCAATGTCACTGGAGAAGCTATGTCCAAGACATTGTAGTTTTTTTTGTTTTGATTTTCCTTGTACTCATCAGCTTCATATAATAGAAAATCAAAATTTTGTAATATACTTGTAAAAATTGTAAAGAGATAAACATATACAAAAGAACCCTAAGGGTCAAAGCACATAAGTATTTAGCTGACTACATCAGCTGAATCATTACAAGGTTACACTTATACAGTTATTCGATTGCATCAAATAGGGGGAGATTGTTAGTCCCAAGACTAAGTAAATAAGATTTGATGATCGATAGCTAAGAAGAATAAATATCAGCTGAAGTATGTATCTCAGCTGAAGCAAGTATATGCAATAAACCTTCAGCTGAGTACGTACTTAGCTTTAGGAAAACAAGTCAAATCAGCAGCTATTCACGAGATATCATTCGAAGTTTATGACCAAAGGACAAAGACAAGAAGAAGAATATTCAGCTGATTGTGGAATCAGCTGATAGTACCTGCTGCAGATGAAGACGTAAAGGAAATGTTCTTGACACTTTGAACATTTCCTGTTCCCGCTCAAAGAAGAAGAAAATGATGAGGATCTTCTATTTTGGTATAGAAGATAATGTCAGTACATCGTCATCGTTTGTCCCTCCAAGCATGTAAAGGGAAAGTCAACTATTTCTGTACTTATGTAGTACACCTTTCACTGTGCGTCAGAAAGGGTACCGGAAGTAGTTGACACAAAGTACACTTGGGACAATAACTTATGCAAGAGCATTTAATGTTCCATGGACAAGTCCACATCGACGAATGAAATGTTTACACGTCGTCTAACTTGTGGGCAAAGGAACATGGATCTTAGGCTATATATAGAGACGTAAATGCTTGCATTTACACACACCTTTTGAGCATTCATAGCACAAGAACATTCTCTGAGAGTTACTTATTTGTCTAAGTATTAACTCCTCCATAGTTATTACTCGGACATTGATATCAGCTGTTAGTATCAGCTGATATAACTCTCCTTGCATAGTCTTCTAGTTTTGAGCGATTTAAAGTGTCATTTCAAGTATAGAGTTTTAGTTAGTGTGTACTATCTATTTCCGCAAACTTTGTACTGTATTAAGTTGTTTTAATAAACTCTTAATCATTGAAATCTTGTTGTTCATTATCTTATCTTCGTAAATCAGTCTTAACGCAACACGTTAGTGTTGTTGGGATCCAACAGTTACGGATGTTCGACACTCCAAGAGCGGGATGATATTTGTTATTGTGGGCGTTAGTGGTGTTGGTGTTAAGATTAGTGTTGTTGGTATCTCCCATAGAAGACAAAAAGGAGAAGAGATGATAGTGCGGAGAAGAAATTCGACAACAGAGGCTGTCGAGGAAGAAACTGTGTGGAAGAAGAGAAAAAATTAGAATCTCGTTGATACCATGAAAGAATTCAATTGCTTGGTTTCTTCTCATTTACAATGTACTATAAATACACAAGACTTTCCTATGCACTAAACTACAATCGAGCCATGATATACGTCCTACCATATTACTAATGTTGACTAAATAAATGACAATCAATAGACTTTAATGCAAATATATTCTAACCGCTAATATATTCTAACAATAATATTTCGTTGCTACAACTTCGTCGGGATATGGTATAATTTTCGCCGGCATAAATGTCGTCGCCATAGGTCGACCTACACCGACGACATGTAGTCGCTATATATTATTCCATTTAAAGGAAATGTTATAATATAATCTGTACCGACTACATTTAGTCGCTATAAGGAAAACCTAAACGATGTCGTTTCATTTTCTGCTAACTTTAAATAAAGAAAACAAAAAAATTAATTATATTTAGTGTATAGCGACTACATGTCGTCGCTATAGGCGAAAAAACGACATCATTTCCAATTTATGCAAAACTTAATTAAAGAATATGAAAATTAATATATTTTACATGATTCCCGACTATATGTCGTCTGTATAGATATTGGTCAAAGTCAAGAATTTGTTTTCTACCTCGTCTGACGACTTGTCGTCGCTATAGGGAAAGTCAAGAGTCAGTTATGGCCAACATTGTTTTCAATCTGTCCCCGCGACAAGTCGTCGAGATAGCCCATGGTTTAGCGACGATGTTCAACTCGTCCACCTTCTCAAGTTAATTATTTACTAAAAATGGCAATGGGGGCGGGTTTATCGTCCCCATCTGATAACTAAAATAGTCCCCAAAACTATCCTGAAGGGATCTTATCGGGTTACCCATTAGGGCGTAAAGCTCCCCAAAAACCAACCCACTCCACGTTCCCCATTTGTAATTTCCGAAAGAAGACCCATATTTTAAGTAATATTTATCTCAATTTCTATATTATTGCTTAAAATCAATAATAGGCTTGGGGGGTTGAATGTAATAAATAAGCTTTACAGAAAACAATTAAAAGGATATGCAGGGAACTGAAACCCAGACCTCAAGTTCAGAACAAATTCGCCTAACAACTCAAACATAATTTCGTTTGCTTATAATTATGGAATATCACCCTTATATATGACAAAACTCGCCTAATAAGACCAAAATCACTGTTCATCTAATTTGGTAAATGTAGTATAGTTAATTTGTTATTTCGTGCTATATGTTATAGTAGCGTATAGTAATATGCATAATGACAAATTTATAGATTTATTATATTATCATATGACACAGAGAAAGGATGACAAATCTTAATCCCTACCCCATATCTAATTAGAATCCCCATTTTGAGCCCTTTAGCCCACTTTATAGGTCATCCCGTCCGACCCGAAAGTTTCAGGTTTCGATTTTGCACGTCGGATTCATGGGAAGTTACAAAACTGGTCATATTTACAAAGTTTTACTCTCTCGTTTTTAAATCTTTTTTATATAGAGAACCATTCATTATATTTATATCATCTTCATAATTAATACCAAGTATTAAGAATTTATAAAATCCAAAACAACAAACAAAAAAGCTACACCGATTCAATTTACTTTGTGGGCTTTATCACCAAATTACTGTACGATTTATTCGCAAAACAATTATATCGTCACAAAACTTAGCAAAATTATTGCTGGGCCAAGTCGTCTAAATGCAACTTAAAAGGCCCAATGACTCATGCCTATGTAAATAATGAGAACTGGGCCTACATTTCATATCCTCAAAATAGTCCCTTTAGTGGACACATTGTCACGATTATAAACTCGTAAATCTTTTATAAATTGTATTCAAAACCAGTAGGTTTTCCCCACACGATGACGCGAAAAATTGTCATATAGTACTCAAATTAATGTTTATTGATATTCGTATAACTATAAATTCGCATTCTCAATAATTTTGATATGATACCTAAACTAATATTTAAAGATATTCGTACAACTATAAATTCGTATTCTTAATAATTTGGATATTATAAATAATATGAGCTGCAAAATTAAGTTGATAAATGTTATATTATTAATTCATATATTGCATATTTTGGACAAAAAAAATATATTAAAACAAATGAGTAGGGGGATCATTTGTCAAGTTGTATACTTAAAAGTTTATCTTATGCACGACAAGGTATATTGTGTCAAAATAAATGCTACATGCTACAAGATCCAAATTATGTTTATTCCCATAAGTTCACATATAAAAATGTTAAATGCCTCTACATACTTGAAAAATTGGTTAATACTATGATGGAAAATCAAGTCCCTCTCCCATATGTAACGGCACATGTTCCGCAAGCCAAAAAAGCAAAATCCGACTTAAAAATCTTGAAGAAAAACCATCATTCTAAACACCAATAACCTTTTAATGACGAAAAAGTGGTTAATCTCCTATACTATAACGTTTCTATTATATTTGCCTCACCACGACTTTGCATCGGAAACGAAATTAGGGTCAAATATTCTCTGACCCGAGGCTAATATATGTCGAGGGTCAAACTCCATTTTCTTTCGATAAATTTCGGGCCATTTATCACCATAATGGTCCATCCATTCCTTTTGTGTCGTATAATGAGGCAAATATTGTTTTACTCCGATTTTCGATTCCTTACAAAACTTCAAAATCTTGTGGTTTTCGTCACTCAAATGTTTTAACGTTAGTGTTTCTTCACCATTATCCAATGCGGATCGAAGCAATGCCACTAGATAAAACACGTCCTCATCGGGTGTCACCACTGACGATTTATCATCCCACCTACATTTATTAAAAACGTACAATGATTAATATAACATAAGGGTCATAAGAGGTCCGAAAAAGTTTGATGCTAGGTGCAAGTATTTATGCATGAAGTACAAGTAGATGATGGAAGAATTAAGAAGGTCCACAAACACAAAGGGTGGCATAAGTCCTGTACTAAGACTATCCCCATTAGCAACCCAACTCAACCCAATTTTTTCAATTAAAAATAATTTCTCTCTTTCCCATCTACACAACCCAATACAACCTAATATTTCACACACATTAATAACCCAACCCAACCCAAATCAAACAACCAATTAAAAAATTACACATAATATTAAAGAAAAAAAGAAAATGCAAATTCAGTGACCCAGGGTCACGACCTGGGTCCTCCATACCAGCCTAGGCCACCAAATAATTAAAGATTCTCCCATTATTTTATTATTGTTTGGTGACCCCGGCCTTCTAAAAACTATCAATGGGGATAGTCTAACCGCAAAGTTTGTTGTACTATTATGTAACAAGACATGGATTCCCATCTCATCAATGGGTCCCTTATGGAAGATCTCATCTGACATCAGGATCCTCCCACTTGGACCATTTGTACCCGTTCGATCTTTTTTTTATTGTGTAGTTCCGGTCAACTTACAAAGACACCATACCTTATTCCTAGGTGACAAAACTAGTGTACTTTACCTCTTACATTAAACCACTCACATTAGAGTTTTTATTATTTAAAAGAAAAATCTTTCTATTTATTTTTTTACTTATTTAATCAATAGAATTGACAAAATTAAATGCTATGATTAAAAAAAATATTAATAAATTTTACATGTCAATTATTTTATAAGTAGTAAGATGAATGTAAAAAAAATTTAGTAATAAGCAATACATAATGTTTCTTAATTTAAAAATGAAAAATTCTAATAGAAAGCCTTCAAGAGCTTCAATAGATGGGAATCGAACTGAAAGTCAACTTTTCCAGAGTTTAGATATGTATAAGTGTTATCATCATTTGTTATAGATTTGTCAAAGGAGATGAATGACGATGCACAATCATATCACATGATGCAACACGTATTGATAGAGATGTGCAATTAATAGGTATGCATAATGCATGCATGAGATATGTATGGTCAAAGTTACAAAGGGTATGAGATCATACTCATATAGATTTACGAGACATAATTTACATCACATTAATATTTTATACATCATAATATATACTTCCTATACTCATATTAACTGTCTATTGGACAATATGCATACAACTTTAAGAAAGTCTAATAATTACATTATTTACTAACAAAATCTCATATTAGTTCGTATAGTATATAAAGTTATAAACCACATTCCATATATTTATATTTGTACACCAACTTTTATTCATATACTAGGGTAATGTTTTTGTATCATGTGTCATGTAACAATGCATGGGTTTAAGATTCTTACTTATTTTTGTTCATTGGGTAGATGAGGATGGGGCCACTAGTCTTATTCCCCAAAATGCCCTTGAATACTCCTTTATCAAAATCACCGATTCTTGATTTGGGTACAAATAAGTTAAGCCATGGATGGGGTACCTCCCACAAGCCCTTGGACCGGAGTTTTAATTCTGCCTTGTGAACCCGGTCCAAGAAATCCACATAAGGAAGGTCAGTAGTAAATTCTGATGCTGGTATGTAGTTTAATTTCTTCAACAAAGCTTCCACTTCCTGCAAACAATTTAATTTAATTATAAATCAAATCAAATCCAAATAATTAAATATAAATAAAGTATTTATTAATCAAACTACAACAAGAAAAACCCTGGATTTGCCAAAAATATGGATTTTTTAATGATTAAATTAATAAAAGTTAAAGAAGGAAAGTACATAAAAAAACAGCTACAAAACACTTCTTTTTGTCAGAGGATAAGTTCAGTTACTTCTTTAGTTAATTAAAGTAACTAAATAAATTGATTAATTCACGAACTGAATTATTAGGTGCTAATAATTTGATGGGTGGACGGCTTATAGTATTAATTTATTAATTTAATAATATATATAAGAAATTTTCGACTAAAATAATACAAAAGTTTGTCGTCAATCATCGTATCAAATAGGCCCATAGATTACACAAGATCTTCTATGTTTTCTTGTGCAATATTATTTTTCTCTAATTTCATTAATCCGGGATTAGTAGCTAAATACCAATAACATAATCCAAATTTTATTACGTTCAAAATGAAGAATGTCGTTATCGAATCTTAACTAATTACGACTTCCTGATAACCAAAGATGTCGTAAGCTTTAAATATTATACAAAGTACAAAAAAGATATATGGATCGAATATTATAAAACCATTAATATAACTGATCATTAATAGAGAGTAATAGCAACTAAGAAATCGATAACCACTTATATAAGATGTCGTTTTCTACTCGAAACATGTTTTATTAACCGTAATTTATTGCATATAGATTATTTTTTTCTAGAACGATGATATAACTAGAATTCGGGATGTGTACTTAAAGGGGCGCTTTAAATTGTATTTTATATGTTAAATATGCGAGAAAATGGAACACGTCAAAATATAAACCATAAACTCTAAACCTAAAATCTTAAAACAATTTCAAACTTGCAAATATCAGTTTCGATAGATGAAGATCTTGTAGATTTCTTGGTAGAAGGGAAAACAAGATTTTGTTATATATTATGGTATAAAGATCCAAATCCTGCTTTAATATTTAGATGCTACAATATTGTTGCATGTTACATCCAATTAGCTTTTCACTTTTAACATGAACTTTTAGTACTTTTTGCATTATTCACATGCTCCCCACGTACTAAAATAAGATCTTGAAAATAAAATAACAAAAAAAAATTTGAAAATTTTACCTTATCGATCATATCGGTGCTCGAATCATCGTAGTAATTCTTGGTGATCTCTAGGCAGTACAAAACATTTCCACCAGCTCCAAGAGACGATATCTTAACAGGGTTTTTAGGTGAGAAAAAAGACGATCTCCAGTTGTTGATTAGGCCTTCATCAACGATAACAAAACCCTCGATGTAATCGAATTTTTGAGATCGTGGTTGATTATATAACGATATGAGATATTCTTGATCGTGGGTAAAAGCCGAGAAATTGGAATATAAAACCCGAATCCATCTAACCTGGTAATTGATTAAACATACGATATGTTAATAAAATTTTGACCATATGTTCGTTAGCTTCTTCTTGTTCACATGTAATAATATGTGTCGACAACAATGAAAACAAAACATTAATATTTGAAAATGATTTCTTGACTCGATATGTAGACTCAAGGCATATCACATCGTATGGTCCAAAAATTTAACCTACGACTTAGCCGAACCGACATCTTGTATTATTGTGTTTGTGATAAAGACATAAGAGGTTTAGGGTAAAATAGACCAACACCATGGTTAACAATCGCTTTTGAATAAAATTATTTAATCATATATAAAACTTTAGCAACTTATGTTTGTTTCTTCACTAACCATAAACTTGTAAAACAATCAATAATTAACCTCTGCATTTTATAAATTACCTCCTCATTAATGAAAATACAAACTTTTTATGCATGTAATAATTTTTTAAATACAGCTTTAAGAGCTACTGTTAACATAACCATGTGATTAATGTCTTTTTCATTACTATTTCATACGTTACTCGCAATTGTGACTGATCATGTCTATCAAAATCAAAATAATGTCGAGAATTTAGCTAAAAAACGCATACCCTTTGAGGTGAAGTTTCGAGCGCAATTCTAGCCCTAGTGATGATCCCAAATTGACCCAACCCGCCAAGTACACCGTGAAACAATTCCGGGTTCTTATCGATCGAGCATGTAACTATGTCTCCTTTTCCTGCTCTTTGTCAAATAATAAAAATCAGCCACTTACGACAATAAAATAAAATGATCAAAGTGAAGTTTTTCAAAAAATACAGTTCGCATTAGCCCTATTCTAGAGATTATTTATTAAATAAAACACTGATAAAATATTAAAATCAATGCATGACAAAATTTGTGGCAAGGGAATTAAGATGATGTAAGAAAGTTGAAATTTTTGTAACGATCGATGCAATAATTGGTTGTAAAGTACAAGTAAGTAATGCCCAAGGGCAACTATATTATGCATGATGGATTAATATATGACGTACCGGTGACGACATCAATCTCATGAACATTACTAATCTGAGGGCCATGATTAAACGCTTGCCCACTAATTCCTGCATTAGAGAGCGTACCACCAACCGAAAGATATAAGTAATCAGTCCATGATTTTGGTGCGAGTCCATACTTTAACGTGGACGTGAGCACATCAATCCAAAGCTCCCCACCCCAAACGTCGACGTACATCAGCTTCTCCGAAACTTCCGGCGCCGCCAGTGCTGTTCTTCTCGATCCGGTCATTTGAACCACAACGCCGTTCGCCGTCTGCGACTGGCCGTTTATGGAATGGCCGTGGCCTCTCGCCGATACGGCGAATCCGTGAGCCGAGTCGTAAGCTAACCTCACGAGCTTCGCGACGTCTTCGGCGGTGGCCGGATGGAGGACGGCGATCGGGTTTGCGTGAGTCAGTTTACCGAAGTCGTTGGAGGCTGATTCGACGTCGTTTGGATCGACGCTTAACTGACCGTCGATTCCGACGCGGAAGAGGTCGGTGGGGTTTAGAGTTAATCCGACAATTACGATCAGACGGCATATGGCGAATAACAGAAGGAGTTTAGCAGCCATGCTTGCGGCGGAGATGGCGGTGGTGATGGCATAAACCGGTACAGAGTGAGTGTTGTTCGATTTTGCAAGTTGCTATACATGTCAATCAATATGTGGAGATATAGTTTTTCCGGTGAGAGTGTTGGTAAGACACAAAACAGAGTGTATCAATATCAATATGTCAACAAAGGAGCAGAGAATTTCATAAACTAACTTTTATTGATCGATCGATGATTACAACATAGGATACATGGGTATATATACAAAGTGAAAGGGTGGCATGCCAACCAACACACCCCTTCGGTTGGTGGTTGCCGGCGGTTACCGGAATTGGCGGAAAGAACGGTTTATCACCGTTTGTTATTGCCACGTGCTAACTACTTATTTGTTTAATACAATATACAATGGATACGTACTAATTGTTTTTAACATACTATAACTAATAATAATAATAATACAATTTGTCATTTAAAAGGATTTCCAACATTCCCCCCTAAATGGCAAATTGTCCTTGTTGTTCTTGGCTAGCTTCACTTCAATAGATGACGTTGTCATCTTCTTCCACTTTCACTTTTACATATTGTTGAGACAAGTCTTGGTTTGGAGATTCCTCTTGCATGTGATCTTTGTCACAATTGCTTAGACCTCTTTCTTTAACGAGTATTGGGAGTCCAAACTCATAGAATTGATGTGGAACTAAGAGGTAATCTTCATATAGTTTTTTGAAATCTTGACCATAACTTATGGGATAACCAAAGACAATCCCAACCTCATCCCACTCATCTTCTTTTGTTAGCCTTTCATAGCCTCCTACCTCAATAGTTAGTTTATATAAGTCAAGTAAACTAATGTGAAATCCTCCAACCATGGGTGGAAAACTTAGTGTTTCACCATTTTTTGTTTGGTGAAACCATTTGATTGCTTCTTTGAACTTCCTTTCGAATAACCCTTTGTTCTTGTAGCATATTGAATCGTAGCTTGTATAAAACATGAAGACAATAAATTGATCAAGTGAGTCTATATTTATTGGTATAGACTTCCCTTCGAATTCGAAACTATCTTCGAGCTTTTCTTCATTGTCTTGTGATTGATCATCATCGAGTTGTTGAAAACTACGAGATAGTACACACTTTGAATCTTTTATTGTAACTTCACAACCTTGTAGAATGAGTTGGCTCATGCTAAGTACGTTAATGTTTATGTTTGGAGCATATAACACATGAGGTATGACAAATGACGTTTGTTGCATTTGTAGTTCCACTTCTCCAATTTTGAAAATTGGAATAGTGTAAATGTCTTCCTTTTGGGTTGTAAATATATCTTTCGAGTGTCTAAACATACTTGGATCGGGAGTCATGTGCCTACTAATTTTGGAATTTATATACCAACTCGTGTTGCTATTTCCTTTGTCGGTACCCTCTACTATATAATCACCATTAATGATGATTTGATCGACATGGTTGTTAATAATTGGTTCGGGTGGACTTACAATAGGGTGTTTCCCTTTGTCAATGGTGTTGAGATCTTGTTGCATTTTTGCAAGACCTTTGCTTCTTTTAAATTTGATTTGATGGTCCACTGTGTGCAACTTGTTGCTAATCTTTCTTAGCCTTTTCTCCCTTTCATTTAATGAATCAAAGTTTGGTTTTGATTTGTAATTGCTAGTAGAACCATGTTCATACGTAATTGGATTTTTCATCGGTGGTTTGTATGGAGTTTTAACCACTTCAGCATATGTTTTGTGATTATTATGTTCACTATTTTCTTCATGAAAACAGTCACTGTTCTTCATGTTCCATTTTACTTGATCACGATCACTGTTATTCTTCATAATCCACTTTCCTTTATCCCAAGTTCCTGCCTTTTCACTCTTTCCATGTAAAGGTGTTGGCGACGGCAATGTTGTGTAATTCCCCGTAACATTAATTGGTGACCATTTTCCGGCGACAGTGGTTGCCGGTGACGGATATGAGGCCTGCCCATTCGCCGTTTTGCGTGGGCACTTGTTGGCGTAGTGTCCGTAATTTTCACATCTAAAGCACTTTATGTGAGACTTATCACCCTTTGGGAATGAAACGGGAATTGTCGTCGGTGACGAGGAAACTCGGTGAAGTGACGATCGTGGGTTATGGTGTTTCTTCAAGTTAAATGAACGAGGGCTCTGATACCATGTTAAAAATCGGAAATTTCTCTCCGGTGTTGATCGATTGGCGGTGCTCCGGCGAATTAACAAAAAACAGGGATATGAACAATGATAATAAACATTAACACTTTTACTGATTTTGGATATACATTTCGGAATGATTACATTTGAAAATTCGATTCCTATTTATACTTAACGAACAGGTGCGTTGAACAGTTGTGACGGTTACTAGCGGCAGTTACCAGCGGTTGTCGGTGGTTGTTGGTGGCCGGTGGTTGTTGGTGGCCGGTGGTACCCTTTGGTTAATTGCACCCTTTCACTAATTAACATTATAACCTAAGTTTTATATCCTAAGTTATACAAAAATATTAATACAAATGATTTGATATTTAATAATTCCAACAAGTGTGTGTTGTGTGTGTCTGCAGGGATTGGATTTTATGTCTAGGATATAAGATACAGGTTCTCAATTTATAGAACAATCGAAAAGAAGGGGACTTTGGTGGAGAAACACGTGCGATTGAGTTCGAAGGTGTACGCGACACGTGCGAACACTCTTTTATCCTTTTCAAAATAAAATCAAGGAATTACAGAAATGGTCCGCAATTATTTGTCCATTTACATTTTTAGTTTCCCAAAATATATATCAAAACATTAAGCCATAAGTAAACACGTTAATTAAAGAGGATTAATCATGTTGACATGTTTACTATAAAGAAGATTTACAATGTATATTATAAAGGGTTGTTTTTAAGAATGTGCATTAAAAATATATAATAGTAAATATTAAATGTCTTTAATGTGTCTGCATTTAATTATCAAAATCCTTCATTTTCAATAATAATAAGGGTCAAATCAATTTAACACAAAATTTTTAATAACTTATCAATATCATTTTACAATAATTAAGAATATTTTAGTTCATTAAATATTTGTTATTGTATGCCACATATTAGTAAGATTCTATTATAAAATGTGATCTCAGAATATTCTTATTCTTAGGTTATACGATTATTTTAAGGAATAAACATAAGCAACAATTTTATATATCAAAGATAAGTTGCACAATAAACATAAGCACCAATTTTATATATCAAAGATAAATTGCACATGATTAACATCTTAAACATAAGATGAAAATAAAATAACTTGGATTTGGAGAAAGTGTAAGTAAATACGCTTTCCATCTTGATTTTAATATCTACATTTCTTTTTTAATATGTCCCAAAATTATTTCTCATTTGAAAATTCAATTAATAAAAAATAGTTAGATGGTAAAAATATAATTATATTGGTTGCATCAAGTGGTATTGCGGCCCTTTTGTCGGACGGTGGTAGGACGGCTCATTCCAGCTTTGCGCGTCCTTATTATACTCGAACAAAACACCTTTAATATTGAATTTTTATACTTTTGTTATAAATTGCTAATTTTGTACTCTCCTCATGTTTGCAATTCCTATTAATGTGGTGGAAGATTCGTTGTGCCACATATCAGCTGACGGTGACCTTGCTGAGTTGATACGAAAAGCGAAGCTAATTATCTGGGACGAGGCACCAATGATTAACAGATGTTGTTGCAGGGCATTTGATAGAACCCTGAGAGACATATGCAGGCAGGACCCTTCGACACCGTCAAAATCTGTATTCGGTGGAAAATTTGTTTTGTTTGGTGGTGATTTTCGGCAGATTCTTCCTGTTATTCCAAACGGCTGTAGACAAGACGTGGTTCATGCGACTATCAATGCGTCATATCTTTGGGACCACTGCACTGTCTTGAAATTAACAGTAAACATGAGGCTTGGTTCGGGAGCATCTGAGGTTGAAAGAAAAGAAATAAAGGAGTTTGCAGATTGGATACTCGATATTGGCAACGGCACTATAGGTATTTATTTAAACTATTTGTAAATTTTTAAAAAACGTTCCATTATATTTTTTACTTATATGAATATTTTGAATATTATATAAACACATGTGGTGAAAATGATGGTGAGTCGTCAGTAGAGTTCCCGGATAACATGCTGATTCCAGCCTCTGATGATAACGTTGGGGCTATTATTGCAGAAACATATCCTCATTTGCTTGATAATCTATGGCAGCCCAGCTTTTTTCAAGATAGTCTTGCTCCCACGCATGAAATGGTTGACCTCATAAACGAACGTATGCTGTCATTAATTCCTGGAGAAGAAAAGAAGTACGAGTCATCGGACTCCGTTTCCGCTGCAGATGAAGATGATACTATGTTTAACCTTGATCTTTACACCACTGACTTCTTGAACAACATAAAAATGTCAGGTGTCCCGCAGCATATCTTGAAGTTAAAGATTGGCGCTCCGGTAATGTGTATGCGGAATATTGATCAGAAGCTGGATTGTGCAACGGAACCAGACTTCAGATATTACGAATGGGGGTGAATATAATCGAGGGTAAAATCATATCTGGCGGCAAGGTGGGTACAATTTGCGCTATCCCTCGAATGGTTATTAGCCCTTCCGACAACAAGATGCCTTTCAAATTGAATCGGAGGCAATTTCCTGTTCAGGTATGCTTTGCTATGACCATTAACAAAAGTCAAGGCCAGACGTTGTCTCAGGTTGGGTTGTTTATGCAAAAACTGGTATTCTCACATGGCCAGCTTTATGTGGCCGTATCACGAGTTAAGAACAAGAAGGGATTGCAGGTCATTTGTTGTGACATCGATGAGAATTACACTAATTCAACAGCAAATGTAGTTTACAAAGAAGTCTTATTTCGTTTGTAAATTTTATGTAACAATTTTTAATGTATCGATTATTCTATCAATTCTTCATTACAGCTACAACATTATTATGTCATTTTTAAAATTATCATGATTTTGTTGGGATTTTTCTACCTAAAATTTTTTGAAGCGGGTTATGTGGCTAGTATAATTATATTGGTTGCACAATTTATAATGTGTGATTCTTGTTTATAGACAATACTTTTGAGATGGAAGGAGTGTTATATATAATATTAAGTTTCTTTTAAATGATAAAATTAAGTGGTCAACGTTAGACTTGCACTCGGTCTCGTCTCCTGACTCAGACTCGGTTCCTGAATTGGACTCAGCTCAAGAGTAAAAATTGGTTCCTGATACGAACTCGGTTCCCCTAATAAACTTGGCTTCAGACTTGGCCCGAGGCTTGAACTTGACTTCAAACTAGATTATTAATCTGGATAGTGTATTAATCCAGATTCATTGCGTTAAAATTTATTATGAATTTTATATCTAATTTGGAATTTCAATTTTGATTTTATTGTTAAAATGAATAGTATTGAATGAATTTAATGTTTATTACCATTCAACACTATAAAACTAGACCTCATATTTCATTAGTAGACACAAATTTAATAAAAACTATCAAAATTCTCCATCTTCTTCGTAAACAACGTAAAATTCTTGGTGAGTGGTTCACACATTAGATCATACTAGAAAGGTATCGCGCAATGCGACAGTGGGTACCATGTAACTATAATTTGTGGTGACCAATTGGTGAGTGATGGTAGCGATAGTGGTGATGATTATCAGTGGAAGGTGGTGTGGTGGTTGCAGATGCGTATGCAGATGTTGGGTGGTGGTAGTGGTGGTGGTGGTGATTTCAACTTTTTAAAGATTACTAGATTAATAAGTATAATTATAATAAAGTAATGAACATTTGGTCTAGTAGCCTAGTTGGCTAGAGCATCGTGTTAGTAACGAAAAAGTCACAAGTCCAAGTCTTGTATGACGCATATTTTTAATAAAACATAAATTTGTCCCGAAATATTAAATGTGTTGACTGAAATTAAGCCTTTCTAATTTAGGAAGGTATTAAATACATGGAGAGCGTTCATGCGAGAACCTATATGATTGCGAGAACTGTGAGAACCATTTATGATCATTGGTTTTGAAGATGAGTGGATGAGATTAAAAGGGCAATCTTTGAAATTTCGGCGCCTATTTTTTAAAGAAAAGGTGGGTTTAAGGGGTATTTTCGTCCAAAAAAGTATCCATTCAATAAGGAATATATTTAATTAATTTAATACAATCTTATCTTTCTTCAGTTCTCAACCAACCTCCACTTTACCACGTTCTCTCTCTCTCTCTTGAAGAAAGCATCGACGAGGGGTGTAAACGAATGGAAAAATCACCGAAATTAACACAAAGAAAGCCAAAAAAAATGACAAATCCGGGGTCGTGATTCACCAAAAGAAAGATGTTAGGTACGATTTATGTTTTGTTCAGTTTCATATAACGATTTAGGGTTTCGATTTTAGTTTTTTTTCGCCGATTTCAGTTACTTTTTCTGATTTCTAGTTTTGAACAAACCGCTAGGGTTTTATGTGGGTTTTTCCAATTTATTTTCTTGAACAAACGGCTAGGGTTTTAAAGATTTAAGGTTTTAGGGTTCCGATTTTCTTTTTACGATTTCTATTTTTGAAAAAGTGGCGCTTTTTTGGGGTTTTTTTTTTAGGCGGGTGTTAACATTGTTGATCAATTTTTTTAGGGATTTTTGTGGTGTCAATTATTTCAGATTTGTGGGGGTTTTTTTGAATTAATGATTTAAGGTTTTAATTTGTGTTAAGGTTTTTTAAGGCGTGGGTTAACGTTGATGAGCAATTTTCAATTTACCAGCTCTTTTGAAAGTTAATCGATTTAATGTTCATTAATCGTGCATTATTATGTCCAAAAAATAGTCAATAAATCTGTTTTAGCTATTTCGTTTAGTTTGTGTTTTAGATTTCAGGGTTTTTTAAGGTGGGGGTTAACATTGATGATCAATTTTTAGTTTACGAGCTCTTATTAAAGTTAATTGATTTATTGTTCATTAACTGTGCATTATTATGTCAAAAATATAGTCAATATATCTGTTTTAGCTATATTGTTTAGTTGGTGTTTAAGATGCTAGGGTTTAATTTAGAATTTATTCAAAGTAATTGTGAAGTTTTGAGGTTCTAGGGTTGCCACTTTTTTCTCTCTAAGTAGTGATTTATTTGTACGGTAAATAGTGAACATTTTTTTTACAGGTGAACAATATTCATAGTAGTGCACATTTTTATGAACGTAGCTGAAGATACAACGTAAGGAGTTGCATGATGAACATTTCAGAAATTTTCTTATCATGGCCAATTATTTTTCTAGTTTATAATGTTTGTGACATACGATTTGTTTGATTGATAACATGTTTAAGATTTTGCTTTGTTCACCGGCATTGGATTCAAGGGTTTGTTCATCTTTTTGTATTGATTGTGTCTGATTTGTTCTTTTCTTAAACTAGGATTTAAAGTTAATTGTTTTTAAGTAAAATGTTCTTGACATTGCGATTTCAGATTCTCGATTGGTTTGATTTACTCATTAGGGTTGCGATTTTGGGGGGTTCATTTTTTGGGGGTTTACAAAAAACAGGTTTTTGGGGGTTCCATGTTCTAATTGTTCATCAAAATGTTTAAAGTTTTTGGGTCGGATTGTTCAACAAATTGTTGTTACTTAGTCATAGATAATTTTGGGGTATTCGGAGAGAAAAAATCATAAAACATATTTTAGGGTTTCTAGTACCCACAATATTTTTTTGGCGTGTTTATACATTGATTAGTGTTATAATGTTAACTTGATGTTGTGTTTAACACGGATTTTCTATATTTGAAATTTGTTATAAAAAAAGAACCAGCTAAAAATGTTCAGTAGTGAACGAAATATAAAATGTCTAAAGTTAAAAAAGTGACTGAGATGATTAATTGCAGGTGTTAATTCCAATTAGGGCGTCAATTATAAAGAAATTAAAACAAAAATATGTTCTAGCGATGTTGTCAGAACATAACTTGTTACATTTATGAAGGAAGCTAAAGAGATGAAGCTGAAGAGAGAAAGCTGAAGAGAGTTGCATGATGAACATTTCAAAGTTTCTCTTATTATGATTGTTTTAGACCTACGATTTGTTTGCTATATGAAATGTTTTAGATTTGTTTTTTTTAACGAAATTAGATTCAAGGGTTTTGAAATTTATTTAATGTGTTAGTTGAAGATTATATTTTTTATCGATACTAATTTTTTTATAGACTTGTAAGATATGATCAACGGTGAACATTTAAAACCGATGAACAACATATAGGCATTGTTGAACGGAAAGTTAAGGGCTGATTGAAACATTGCTCCTAAATAAGAGTATAAATCGATAGTAATTTTGGTATATAATATACATATTGAACTTAACATACGATAACTTGGAAACATTAAAATATCGAGTTTGAACATTAATGTTCATCAGTGAATAAACATAAAACATGTAAAAATATAGTGTCTAACAAAAAGTAATGTGAGAATAGTAATTAACGCAAATGAGAACGATATTAAAAAAAGAGGGTCATTATTATATCATGTCTTTTGACGTTTTGATGATAATGCTGCTTGGGAATTTGTCTCTTCGCACGTTCGCGAGTTGTGACCGACTTCAAAACCAACCTGATAATGTTTGATAATTTTATTGGTCTTCTTTTTGGCTTTCTCACTAGCACATTCCAATCTCTTACTCGTACCACATCCTTTATTTCTGATACATGTAGAAAAAAAAAGTTATACATGGTGAACAAAAAACACATTAAAAACAAAATAATTAAAAGATATCATGTAACTCACCGATTAAAAATGGTGGATAGAACAAAATACTAAAAATATATTTTTAAACATAAAATTATGTTCAATAGTGAATACTACAAAAACCCACTAGATTAAAAATCAAATTATGCTTAAAAAAATGTAGGCGTAAATAAAAGATGAACGCTTTCTGTGAATTCAAAAACACATTAAGAAGAAGAGATATTTAAAAATATAGTGAATTAAATATTTTATGGGGGGAAAACTCACTATGATTACAGAAATGATTATGCTCAACATATATTTGAATCGACAAGGAACTATAACGATAATTATACTCTCTTGAAGATTAACTTGATATTGACATGAAATCAAAGAATTAAATATTGACATCTTCAGGTATAGAATGTCGCAGTTTCGTACGTGAAACTCTATGTAGCCAGTATAGACGAAGTAAGAACATGCATAATAAACATTTAATCAAAACCCTATAATCGCCGATCGAACCGATAATGTAGATGGCCCGATTTATCTTACCAGAGTATTAAAATAGCTGGGAAGAAACTCTGCAACAACAGCTTGTCGCCAAAAAAAATGTTCTTCAAAACCTTGTTATGGCCGCTAGAGTGGTAAGGGAGACGAAATAGAGTTCCTTAAAAATAGGATAGTTAGCTCTAGCATTGAATTGGAAAACTAAAAAATATTCAGTTACTATAATTAATAAAATGTAACTAATTATTTAAATACCACAAAGACGATCATACCCCCTGCAGCCTTTTTTGAACTGTTTTAATCCTAAGCCTAAAAATAGGTCTCGCAGTTCTCACCAAAAATGAGGTTCTCGCATGAACACTCACCTTAAATACATTATATACAATAAAAATTTGGTAGCACAAAATCAATCGGCTGTTGTACTCTAGGAAACAACGAGGAATCTATTTTTTTAATGGGATCCTATCTAATCATGAGACTAAACCAAAAGAAAATTATACTTCCTGTTAGAATATTATACTGAATTTCGAATACCTAAATCTCTGAAGTCATATAATTACTTTCAGATTAAACTATTTCAATGGTACAATTGAAATCGTCAATCAGATAAAATCAGAGAGATTTTCGAACAGAGAATATTTGAGTGTTATCAATTTTTGTACAAGATGATTATGACCAAAGACGATGGTTAGTTCCATCATTGAGAAACCACCAAGAACCGCTAAAGGCAGTTCCAATACTGCTCATAACTGGTCAAAACTGCCAAAAGTGAGTCAGATTCGGGTCGGATCTAACGAGTCGGAAAACCATCTTTAAATTTAGAATTCGCATTTTTAATAAAGAAATATTAATCGAAATAAAAAATTTCCAAGCGATCCAGGGGATCTGCCCCTTAGACCCGCAAGGGGCACTGCCCCCCGTCCCCCGTTGAGTCAGTGTACTTTAATTATAACAATTTTAAATAGGTGTGCACTTCGCACCACCCTTACTTGTTCAATATTCATTAAGGTTACATTTAGTCAACAAGTTTATCTATCTCATTACACTTAAATCATATTATAAATCATCAGCACTTCTTTCTTTGTATTTTATGTTTATTTATATACCATTGTTAATCTTATTCTTATATGGTATTTTGTATAATAAAATTTATATTAGTCTTAGAGTACAAGGTGTGGTTGTCATGTTATAACATTTTTGGGGCTTTTAATATTGGTTTAATATCCATGTTAAAAGTAGTCTCCTTGGTGTTATAGCCAAAGTCATGTTATAGGTGTCCCACCCTAGTTTTCTTTTTTTCTTTTATATATTTAAATGATGAAAATTTAAATACGTTAATTTTAAAAATACTAGGATTATATTAAATTAACGGAAATTAAAAATATGAGAACTAAAAATAAGAGAAATAAAAAATACAAAATTCAAGAAGATCATTATTGGTTTCAGATCATTTCTTTCTCCAACTCGATTAACGTTTTATCTTCCTCCAACATATATCTAACTTTAATACCGAGGAAGTGGACGATATTTGAGATGAAGTCGATGACGGGGACATGCTTTGGAAAGCAAGCATTTGATTAAAGAAATCATTTGGCTTAGACATTGTAAAAGATTTGAGAGAGTAAAATGGATGAAAGGTTGAAGTTTGTATATAAAACGGATGAATAGTTTGGGTTAGACACGGTGTGGGTTTGGCACTTTTAAAAGAGTTTAACGAGCGTATCGCGGTACCAACCACGGTGCTCTTATGTTTTTAACATTAGAATGATTATATTGCATGAGAATTTTAGAGGAAAATTAAATTGAAATGATTGATTAAAGCGTGTCGTGAAGAGTCATTAATTGGATATGGGTCCTGCACAAGCGGTGGAGCATGTGGTTTAATTCGATACAACGCGCAAAACCTTACCAACCCTTGGCATATGAACAAGAAAACCTGTCCTTAACGGGATATAGGTAACATTACATTGACTTGTATTTGCAATTTTGCATTGTGATATTTAATCTTAACTCTTTTTCTTATTTTTTCCAGAGACTTTAATCTTAATTAGCTTTATTACAATTAGGGTGATGATTGGGTTATCGGGTCGAGTCAGGTTTGAATTCTTATCAAGGTGAACTAGTTAGCTTTAAGATAAAAGATCATAACATGAAACCTGATCCTATAGCAAATCGTCTTGATCAGATTTCGATTTTAGATTGAATTGGGTTGACCCTTTTAATATCCCTAGTTACAAAATAATGGGATTTCAGGACAATTGAGGGTCTCAGCCCTCATTATGGGTCCATTGTATTCGATATAATTATTGAGTGACGCACATGGGAGGTTTGTCACTTGATATCGTTAGCGTTCAAACATCCACAATCTGCTACAAATTAAGGCTATATAATATCATATGAGTCGAATTAAAAATCACATTTATCATAAAATGTAAGTAAAACATACAGAAATAAAAATAACTTCACCGACAACTACAAGATTTATGATGTAGAGTAGTACCTTTATATGGTCCTGATCCACGAGAGACATATCCCATCATTAAAGTTTGTGATGTAAAGTGTCCATTTCTCACGAATAAATACATAAATTAAAAGATGACAATAACTGGTTTTTTATTTTTTCTGCATAAATTATAAGATGAAAAAAAAAACACTTTTAAAATATAAATACAAGTAAAAAAAAATATGATAGCAAAACAAATGGTACAAAATAAAATAAATAACTCCAAATATATGACTAATAACTAATACTTTGCTTATGGTTAATGTATTCAAAACATATAACACTGCGTTTGAGATTTTCTTAGGGCTGTCAAAAGCTAGCATGACGCGATAAAAATACACAAAACGAAACGAAATTGGGACGAAATCGAAATTTGAATTCGTGTTTGTGTCATGTTCGTGTAAAACAAACACGAAGTCGTGTCGTGTCGTGTTTGTGTTCAGATATTAACACGATAGTTATGATTTTGGAAAATTTAGAAATTTATGTTATATTTTTATCGTGTTTGGCGTATTTTTAGCATGTAATAAGTAAGAAATTTGATATATTTGTTATTTATCTCGTGTTGTCGTGTTTATCTTTTTTTAATCATGTCGTGTTCGTGTTAGCAAAATAAAACACGATTTTGTGTCCTGTTGTTTTCGTGTTAAATAAATTCGTGTCATGTGGTGTTACCCAAAAACACGAAACAATATCACGATTTGACAACTAGATTTTCCCATATGCAACTTATAACAAAATAATTTCTCTATTTCCTTATTTCCTATTTTATTTTCTTGTTTCATAGTTCTTTAGTTTTTCATATAATTTACAAAAATCTATCAATTTATTACATTTTCTTTTTATTTCCCATTTATTTTTTCTTTTCTTTTTACTCAATCTTTTTTTTCTTCTTATATTTTTCATCGGTGTAAAGATATTATTTTTATTATTTATATGACTATATATTCTAATTATTAACATGTTAATTTACATAATATATATGACCATTTTAAAGAAATTATTTGAAATTTTTAACAAAACTCGATATAAATATAGATTGAGAATACAAATTATATATACGAAATCTACCCTATAAAACCTTGTATTCTGTCTTTCACTTTGTTAAATTTCATAATTTTTATTCTCAAGATAAATAAGAACACAAATTTACATTTCGATTGAATTAGTCTACGATTGGACTTTCTATAAATTAAAATAGGTTTGATTTTATTTAAGATTTGACCTTAAAATATAACTCACATGAGAACCCGACTCACAACACAAAACTTTGACCACCTTTAAATTTTTTCCTCTACCGCCCTTTTGTAGGGGCATTTATAAAAAGATAAAACATTTCTCCATAATTAACTTCATTATACTCATTTGATAATAGAAATATGTGATAGTACTCAATTTTGTTTTTTCCCAATAACCACTTGCTCTTTAAAAGAAAAGTGATAGTACTAGTGGTTATACATTTAGGTGATGTTTGTTTGTTACTTCATCAAGTTAAATGTCTTTTTAGGATAAATCGTTTCTCATTTCTCAACTATCAGTTATATTATACATATTGAATAAAATAAACATGTGATATCGTGTACAGATACTTTTAAATAACCACTTCTCTCTTTATATGAAAAATAACACTAAGCTGAGTAGTGGTTATATATTTACGTAATGTTCCTTTGTTACTTCAATAAGTTAAATGTATTCTATACATTGATGCTGATGAATCTTCATAGCCGGGGGTTAAAATTTTTGTTAATAAGGACTAAACATGTGATCTCTTAAAATTTGTATTTTTTGAGATCAAATTCAACCGGTAATAACTTAGTGTTTACACAGAAATGTTCAAGGTAGTTCAAGAATTTTAGCTAGTCCCAAGGGACAATTAATAGCCATTAAATCAAGAAAAAGTCAAAGGTCAAGATTAAGATTCAAACCACACAAGCACATGTGCTTCAATACATCAATACCCACCCACCTCCGGCGGCCGGCGGCGGCGATGGGCGGCAGCAGGCGGCGGACGACGGCCGGAGGTGGCCGGCGGCAGTGGTGACCGGTGGTGGTGGTCGTGACTGGAAGCACATGTGTTTGAAACACATGTGTTTTGAAAATAAAGGAGTGTGTATGTACAGCCAAGCACATGTGTTTCAAGTAATGAAGCACATGTGTTTCATAACGTCAAGCACATGTGCTTCATAATGATAAGTGATATGTTTGTCACTTATTTTGATATTTTTTCTTGTTAGTGAAGCACATGTGTTTCATAACTTCAAGCACATGAGCTTCGTTATTCAAACACAAATGACTTGCTTGTAAGTTACATGTGTTCAGGAACAAAAACATATGTGCTTGGCTTTATGAAGCACATGTGCTTCATAATAATATGTTCGTCACTTGTTTTGATTTTGTTTTCTTGTTAGTGAAGCACATGTGTTTCATAACGCCAAGCACATGTGCTTCGTGATTCAAACACAAATGACTATCTTGTAAGTTACATGTATTCAGGAACAAAAACACATGTGCTTGGCTTTATGAAACACACGTGCTTCATAATGATATGTTTGTCACTTATTTTGATTTTTTTTCTTGTTACTGAAGCACATGTGTTTCGTTACATCAAGCACATGTGCTTCGTATGCTCCCTTGTGTGTTTAGAAATTCATGTTTTTAGTGACTTGAAACACATGTGTTTCGTGACGTGAAGCACATGTGCTTCGAAGTAATATGCTGTGTTTTAGTGAAACACATGTATTACAATACATCAA
Organism: Calendula officinalis; assembly: GCA_963853835.1. Taxonomy (NCBI): domain Eukaryota; kingdom Viridiplantae; phylum Streptophyta; class Magnoliopsida; order Asterales; family Asteraceae; genus Calendula; species Calendula officinalis. Next base: position 31,075,269 of record OY970828.1, read on the forward strand.
TACCACCACCCCCATTACCACCAGCACCTACACTGTCAGCCACCACCGCCGCCGGACGGCGGCAGACGGCGGCGGACGGCGGTGGTCGGAGGCGGCCGGTGGCCGGAGGCGGCGGCCGACGTAGGCTGTAGGTGGCTGTGGGTGGGAGATTTGATCTTGAATATCTTGATCCAATGATTAGGATTTGTCCCTTAGGACTATGCAAAACTCTTAAACTTCCTAGAATACACGTCACTATTTACAATATCATTTGTTTGAAACATATATAAATAGAAATTAAATTACTTGATAAGTTACAATTTTGTTTTCTCTACTAAATCTTTTCTACAAATACACTATGCAGCCCATGTTAACAAGAAAATAATGTCCTTTTATCAAATATATTATTCGACCCAATTTGTAGAACTATATATTTTTTGAATAGTATTTTATTTATAAAGTTTAACAAACAAACGTTTATTGCAGGAATTATGACAAAATTGGAATAGAAGGGGTGGGGTCCAGGGTGGGGTCCAGGGTGGGATACGGGGGATCTTGGTGGGGCCTCTTGTTCACATGTGTGGGTTCATCTAACATTACATAAGACGATAGTACAACTCCCGTAAGCATACCTCCTGTCATCTAACTATATCCACCGATAAAGATTCTCTACACACTTTTATCCTATTATGCAATTTATATATTCGTATTACTTCCTCCATATCAAAATAAGTGACACAAATTAACTTATACGATTTTTGAGTTAAAAGATTAGAGTTGAGATTAAAATAGATTAAGGTACATAGTTAGTAGAGAATGAGTCTCACTTTTCTTGAATAAAGTGAATTTAATGAGTTTTAAAAGTAAAAGTAAGGGTATAAGAGTAATTTCACTTTATTAAAGTGGATAGTTAGTGGGTATGAGTCCCACTATTTTTACCAAATAAGGAAAATTTTCAAAGTGTGTCACTTATTTTGATACACCTCAAAATGGAAAGTGTGTCACTTATTTTGATACAGAGGAAGTATTAAATAAGTAATAATATTAGTGTCTACCATTTGTTCACACTCATGCGTCGACCAATTTGATGTCGAACAATTTGATCATTAAAAATGTCAAAATTAAAGGTTCATATGAGGAAAGATAATTAATAAATGTCAAATTTAAAAGTGACGAATATATAGAGAGGAAGAAAATGTAAGAAATACTACCATTTCTATTATTAAGTAAACTACTCCCTTAAATTTATTTATTTATTTAATATACATATATATTGCTATGCTATAGAACATTATGTCACTCAAATATTTAGAGCAAACAGTGGTAGCCTTGGCGGTGAATGGTGAGCCACACCGGTGGTTTCACGATCTGCATAAATGATACACTTTGGATTTCACGGATTTTGAGGCAAAAGTTTATAATGATGGTTAAATTAGATTAATTAGATGGTTAGTGGGAAATGGGTCCCACACTTTTTGAATAAAGTGGATTTAATGATGTTTAAAAGTAAAAGTAAGGGTAAATGAGTTTTTTTTACTTTGTTAAAGTAGATAGTTAGTGGGTGTGGGTCCCACTATTTTTTGCCAAATAAGGTAAATTTTCAAAGTGTATCACTTATTTTGATACACCCCAAAAAGGAAAGTGTATCACTTATTTTGAATCCGAGGAAGTGTAATATTTCGTTAGTACTATTTTTTATATTACAAATATAATTTATAATATAAAAAAATAGTGTTAACAATAAATCTCTGCAACCCATTACATATAACTATTAACACTAAAAGAACATTCTAAATATATTCCTCTTTATCTAACTTTTAAAATTCTAAAAAATAACATTGTATTTACTAAGTTTTATAAATTTGACTAATACTTTTTTACATTTTCTTAGCAAATAATATTGTCAAATATTTTAACCAATAGAATGTGTCAAATTAATTATCGTATTATTTCAATATGTATAACATTTTAAATTATTATATACTAGGTTACATCCCGTGAAATTCACGGATTACCATAATTTTACTGAACGTAAATTTTATATGATAAAAATATTTTTATTAATGTGTAATCATATCAAAATATTAAATAAGAAATTATGTAATATTTCTATAAGTGAATTATTTTATTGAATTGTTACTAACGTCATATATATATATATATATATGATATATGCGATTACAGGATAATAGTATCAGAAATATATAAAAAGAAATATGAAAATCTAAAACATGATGATTATGAAAATTTGTTTAACAAAAATAAAGATAAACTAAATAACTAATAAACTAAATATATATTTCTAAAGAATCCTTTAAAAACAACATTTTGATGTTTTATTTGTTATACCATTATCTTTATCTTCTATTTATATTTTCAAACATTTTCTGCTTTTTAATATATATAATGCTACATATAAATATGAAAAAAATTGACTATCTCAAATACATAGCAACCTTTGACAATGATTGTCTTTGACTCTTATTAATAGTTATAGCAAAACAAATTGCTAAAACAAATTGCGTTCTTTTAAACTTAAACGGAAGATTGTTGTCAGATGGTGTCAAATACGATCTTGATATAAATGTACGATATCTAACACTATTTCAGATATAATAAATGCTTTGATAACACGAGTACTCAATGCTATTATTATTATATGAAGTATAGTACCATTATATAAACCACTTTTCTTGTCAATTGTTATTAGTAACACAACATGAACACCAACTTTTAAAACTTTTTTGTGATTTACTAACTATTGACCTTAGGTTTATGGTTAAGAGGTAAAAATATACTAATCACATATTTGTATAATATTATGCGTAAAAATAACTTTATCTGTTTATTTACATTAAATAAAAAAAATTAAAACCATTATACATAAAGAATTATATTTATTGCTGGAATTAAATATAGGAAAATGATAATGACAGCTCTAAGGGCTGTCAATAAGAGGCCAATATCAATGTAACAAACCCCCTGCATTTTAGGAATTACTTGTTTATCAATGAATATACAACTATTTTATGCATGTCATTAACAAAACCCTTAAATATAATTCAGCTCTAAATAACTCATACAAGCCAACAATGCAAACATGATTTTGCAACATCATAATTGGGAAAAACCAGTTGTAAGCAAAGCACACAACAATATAACAAACCAGTTCAATGAACCAGTGTGACAACTCGACATTTTGGGTATGTTACTATGTTTCATTTCTTACTTTCTATATTTAGAAAGTTTTTATTTTTAGAAACTTTCTCATTTCGTAACATTTCTAATTTTAGAAAGTTTCTATTTTTAGAAACTTTATTCATTTCCTATCATTTTTAATTTTAGAAAGTTTCTGTTTTTAGAAACTTTCCTCGTTTCCTATTATTGCTAATTATAGAAAGTTTCTATTTTTAGAAACTTTCCTCATTTCATATCATTTCTATATTTAGAAAGTTTATATGTTTAGAAACTTTACTCATTTCGTTTCATTTCTACTTTTGGCATCCAAACACATGACTAGTTCACCGAACATTTAACATTTTCACCATACATCAGTGTTTGACTACTTTAGTCAACACATTATCTTATATTATTTGTGGTGACATTTTCACTCCAAATTATTTCTAATAATGATATTTAAGTAATATATAATCAATAAATCAAAATAATTAACGAAATGTGACTCGTAACGAATTTTATCCAAAACCGACACATCGTAGTATTGCCCGACCCCATTGTGGCCGGAACCTAGTCCCCTCCTCTTGACATTTCGTCCAAGAATCTTTGGGATGTGATTATCCTCTTTTGAAAGTTTAAACTTTGATCCCTGTCCTCTCTTGACTACACCTTATCTCTATCCTCGATTTAAAAGAGTTCTAATCCTACTCAAACTCCTCTTGAAACCCTAATTATCTACCCTTATAAATACCACACTTAAACCTTCTTTATTCCTTTGTTGAATTCGGCCAAGGGCAGCCCCAAATCGATCTCAAGCTTTCGTTCGTCCCAAGCAAACTGAGAACCCCTTTTGCTCGTCCCTTCTTGGATCGTTCATCCATAGTAAGGTATTATTCGTTTCTTTTGTTTTGTTTATCCATTTGTTTCGGTCCCTAGTTAAAACCCGAGACCATGGCCAAGGCCATATGGTCTCGGTATTGGTACATGTTGATCCCGACGTGCATCCTTGCATGCTTGTCAAAGGGTTACTCGTTCTAATTGTTTATTGTTTCCGTTTTGTTCATTGATTTGTTGATTCATTGGTTAAACCCTAGAACTATTTTGTATGATGACCAAAACCTTAGATTTGTTGATTTTGACTAACCCTAGAATCGAACCACCATCCAAAACCGTAGGGTGGCCATTCGGCCGAACCCTTGACCGAAACCATAACCCTAACCGATCACCATGGAACCCTAGTTGACTAATTGACCTAGGTTGACTAGATATGACCATCATTGACCCGAACTTATGCGAAACCTAACCCTAATTCTGAAACCCTAACCCTAGCCGAAATATAGTTGTCTTTGGTTGACTTTTGTTGACTAAACTGACCGTCGTTGGCTACTAGTTTGACCCATAGGTTTTATTGGGTCAAGGCCGGATCTTGACCCAAACCGATTGACCCAAACCCGAATACCTAATCGGGCCAAGGCCCGTACTTGGCCCATTCGATCTACCTTAGTCTATCGGGCCCAAACTTTAGTTGGCCCATTAGTATCCAAGCCCATTTGGACCAAAGCCCAAACCTTTGGCCCACTTTTACCCAAACCGAACCCAATTGGGCCCAAGCCCAATGCATGGCCCAATCCAATCAGACCTAAGCCCAATAAGATGCCCAAGTGGCCCATCCTAGTGGCCCATTAAGCCCATCTAGGCCCATTAAGCACATTAGGCCCAATAGGCCCAATCTAAGCCCATTAAGCCTAACCCAAGCCCATTTCATTTCATTTCATTTCGGCCCATTAAGGCCCAATGATCCAAGTTCATTCGATGTCACCAAACATAAAACATAACATTAATTTCATATCATAATCATTTATTTATAGATCGCCTGTGCATTAGCTTAGTGTTAATTAGATTATTATTGCGTTTAGGCGCTAGGAGTCTTTGAAGAGATTCTTTGAGGTTTATCGAGAGCTAAGCGTTGCCCAGGTGAGTCCACAGACCCCTTTTACTCTTTTACTGTTCTTATAAACTTAGGAGTGGAAAACATAAACACAATTGCTACTATTTTACTATGACTATACAACATCTTTACATTTTCATTATCGCGTTGGCATGACAAACAATTATTATACCGGACTAAGGTTGCCATCAATCATTAACTAGTGGATCTAGACCATGGATATGCAGATATTACTATTGGCTGACACTCATCCTCCCAACATTATTTGATCACTACTAGGTATATCCAAGACATCTTTCGTGAGTGTATATGCATAAAAGAACGATAACATACTGGAGTTGAAGTGTTGATTGTGGACTTAGGGGTTGGTATATTAACTCAATAGACTAGCTACCTGTTGGGGATAACTGTTCATGCGATGTCAAACATAACAACTTGTTCAACACATTTTTATAAACAAAACTAGTAATTGTAGATCTTCTACAGTTACACTTTACTTTTTATATCTATTTCTCATCTTATATGAGTGTTGAACCTTATACATTTTCAGTCATAAACCATTTTCATAACAAACACTTTGGGTAGCAAACACTTTACTTTTCATAAAACATTAACCCTGTGGATTCACTCAACATTATTTGTTGACCCCCTTTCACTTATGTTTTTCCAGGTGATTAGGTGCACAGTGAGACTGGATGATATGAGCAGTGGATTGTCGTGAGCCATGAATGAACATTTAAGTTTACAAACAATCATTTCAACTTCAAAACTTACCATTTTAGGAAACTACTAATTTTGGAAACTTTCCATTATTAGAAGGTAAACCATTTTCATTATGTTATTTACCTGGTTGTTTGTTTACTTAATTTTTGCTATGTAATCATGAACGTTACACCTCTGTTCTTCCGTAAAACATTTTAAATGAAGTAAAACTCATTTTTGGCGGGGTGTGACAGAATGGTATCAGAGCTTAAGTTATAGTGAATTAGCAAGCCTAGTCTATAACTACAAAAGATTTTTGGGAAAAACAAAACTTTTACAAAGCAAATGTTCATGGCACGCTGAGTCTCATATCCCGAAGTTTCATTGTTCTTAGATTAGAACATTGAATTAGTTAGTGTTGCCTTAGAGTTATATTTAGCATATCGTCTGATTGCCTAATTTTATGTTCTATC